>MU218222.1:138196-201434 GCA_018584345.1 Thuja plicata | reverse complement strand
CATTCATAAACTTCAATCCAATAAGAGATAATCAAGACAGTGAAGACAAGGATAGAACAAACATCACAAGTACCTCAAGAATATCTTAATCATCAATGGGAAACACAAATGCAGGGAACCACAAGGGAAGAAAGATTGCCACAAAATGGTCTCTAAGAGAAAATAAATCCCTCTACAATTGCCTATTTGGAGCACTAAGGCTCCCCAAAAAACCTTAAATACAACACTCAACTGCACACAGGCAGGAGTCCCAAAAAACTTAACCGGGGTTACAGATTTTTACAATAGAATAATCCACCCTAGAACAAATCTAATCTAGTCATAAATGCTCCAAAGATGAATCCCGATCAGATCAGATTTTTCCTTTTGCGCCCATCCCTGTACTTGATTATGCCCGCAGACAAGCAACCCGGGTCCATCAATTCTACTCTGCAACTAGGCCTTGCCATGAATGCTCACCAACTGATCATAGCTTCCCAGGACAAGAAATGACCCCTGACAGCCGCCCACATCTCTACATCAATGAGTCCTCAACTCATAATTATTCCTTTTAGGCAACTGCATTTTGGAGGGCAATAACTTCCTGATCGGATCTTGGCCTATTCAGCCACCGCTTAGCCCTCCAAAAGTCTACAAAAATGCAACTGGGCTCTGAAAAATTTCAGTCATTTCTATATCGCACAGTCGCTGGCCGTTTTTCCTTTCCTCCAGATTCTGAGCGACTGCGCGACATTCCTTTTCTGCATTGCATATTCTATCTGATCGTGCACTCGCCCAGTCTTCTGCTCTGTCTCTATTTCATGTGTGAGTGAGCGACATCTCTTCTTCCTTCCAGTCACTCACCCGCGAGTTGCCTTCTCTTTCACCTCATTGCTCGGCGACTGCGCGATGACCATTTTTCCTTGCTCGTTGCTAACTCGCGAGTTGCTTTACCTTTATCCGAACTGCTCGGCGACTGCGCGATGGTGTCTTTCTTTAACTCGTCGCATGGTCGCGAGTTGGCATTCTATCATCTGAAAACATTAGCGGGTGTGCGATGAGTATTCCTATCACCTTGGTCTCTCGGTCGCGGACCCTTAAGAATCGCGAAAACCATATGTGTGACTGAGCGACTGCAACTTCAAATCAGCATGTTACGCCTTATCGCGTACTCGCACTGCACGAAACACATGAGTTAGAACCTACGTGAGTAGGAAATGACCTTAATATGACCTCGTCGCGCACTCGCCCAACTAAAACATTGACTGCCATGAGATATCGCAACTGCGCGATACACGCCCTAAACGACTTATCGCCCACTCGCCAAACTTAAAGACCTTGACCTAGACTGACCGCGATGACTCAAGCAAGATTTGAAAAGGGAGGTGACCATTTTTTTCTCTTTTTGCGCGGTAAATACAGGATTTGAATAAACAGGCACCTTAGGAGGGATAAAAGGATTTTAGACGGACACACAGGGCAGACCAGGCCAAACTACATAAAAAAATGGAAAATTTAGGAAACACAACCATCCAAGGTGAGCCCTTGAAAACTATAAACATTCACCCACCTAACAAAGAAAGGAAACACACTGTCCAGACTAAGCAGAAAGGACAGACCCACAAAAAAAAGAAAAAAGGAACTGGAAGAGAAAGCCCTCCCCATCACACCATCAGCAAACATAACTGCTCTTCATGGTGAAGAGCCAACAACCACGTCCAGAACTTTGGAGTATCTTCAGTAAACCAACTCACAAAAATGGCATCCAGCTGAAGAAAGGCAGCCAACCACCAAAGGCCAAATAATTGACCATCCAGTCCCAGACTACCCACAGCTTCAACAGAGATCAAAACAAATTTGTATATGATCCCTACCTGAGACAAGATACTCTCAGGAGCAGCCAACCAAAACCCCTCAATAGAAGAGCAGACATAACCCCTGGGGAAGCCACCACAACACCAGTAGGTAGAATTCCAAGCCGCATCCTCCTTACCCCATCACATTAAAAGGGCATCCATCGACTGCTGTAAGTCCCCACCCTGTATACTTCTTCTCCATCATGCTAGAGATCCTCCCACCCACCTCACCAAGACCACCCACTGGTCCTTGGTCAAGGGAAATGGGCCTTCCATCATGTCAAAACACCAAAAAAAGTGGGAGCAGTGCCTCCCCTTCCTCAAAATGTCCACGAGGACCAACTCTACCGCACCATAACAAATAGAGGAATCAAGACTGCCAAAAAGGGAGGCAAAATATGTCTGCCCACCACTCTTGGGCCAAACCAACCCTTCATGAATAGTGTTGAGAACACAGGCCTGAAGGGGCAAAAGCAGTAGAAATCCCCAAATACAAGGGGCCCACAATAAAAGAGACTGGAGAGGGTTGTTAACCCTGTTCAGTCTAGCAAGGAAAAAGAAAATACAAGTGCCATGGTAAGGAGTAGCATAGACCTTGCCCCACCACACCAGCACTGAGCAAAACCCCTAAAACCAAAGGGTGTCAGAGCCAAAATTCCAGGGCCAGGGCCAAAACTTGAAACAATGAGGGTCCATCCACACAACGTCCACATCCCAAACATTAGGAGGTGCACGCAGGAGCAGAACCACCCTCCAAATCTCCTTGGATCCACCTAGATAATCTTTTTCGTCCTGGTCTCCCTCCTCAGAAACCCCTAATTTTGAAAACTCTCCCCTCCCGCTCAAACTCATGCGCTTGCTCAAACTCATCTCTCCTTTTTCCTCGATGAGATCAATATGTTTATTGGGTCATGAACTGTTATATATTGATAATGTGTTTCAAGATTTTAGGGCAGTGTTTATTAGTCCCAACCTTTTATAGGCAGGGGCTGTTGTTTTTGGGTAGCTATTTGTAATAAGGCATGCTAGAAACCGTGCAACTTACAAAACATTTCATTTATCATGTAAGCATAACAGAGCTTAGGTTTGAGATGATAGATTTCATCCAACATGCCTTCCTGCGGATGTTTTTCAGTGCAAGAAGCCAGAGATTAATACAGATTTGTGCTTTGTGCAGAAACTTCTGGGTTTAAAGATTAATGAGTGCAAGGCTGAGGATTGGATTAGAGATATGTGGACTTGTCTATGGAATTCCTAGACCTCCATCTAGTGATATCCATAGCTTCTACGATATTGCGTCGTCGATGCAAACAACAACAGGTTCTGTGACAGAGTTAGAGAAATCTCTAATTGTAGAGCTAGAAATGAATGCAATGGAAGAGTTGGTCCGCATGGTAGAAATTGACGGCCCTCTTAGTTTTTCTAGATTTGTTTCCAGACGAACTGCTTTCTTGGGTTCTTGCAGTTCTTATTTTACTTTTTATAAGTTAGGGCTTGATTTTTTCAATTTCAAAGTTTGTTTTTTTCGAGTGCAAGGAGAGGTTTGTGGCATAACACATCTGAGTGGCAGGTAAGGATACATTTGATACCTTTCTTAGGCTATAAAGCATTTGTGTTTAAACAAATTCATCTTACCATGTTTGTTTGCAAATGCTCTTTCAGTAAGATGTGCTCTTAGATATATGATTATAATTTGCAGTGCATGCTTCTTAAGTGAGTAATTCACGCAAAATATGTGATTCTAGTGAGGAAACCTTATATTTTTCCAAGTAATGTTCATTAAGCTGGAAAATTAAATTTAACTAACTTACGTAGATTCGTGTGGATTATTCTAATTCTAAATTTCAGATGATTAAAACTTTTGGGCTTCTTGTTAACAATTTCAATGGCTGTAGCGCGTGGGGCTTGATCCTTGCTTAGGACGGTCTTTAAGGCATGATGAAAAATGAAGTGTCCTGTGTTGACATCTTGTTATTTATTTTTCATGAAATGCAATCGGGGACGTAACTGTGATTTTCTTCCCATTTATTATTCAGTCTTATTTCCTTTACAATTGTTCAGTAGCATATCATCTAAGAATGATATTGCAGCCTTTATAAGCTTTCGGGTTAAAAGCTAACCAGTTAAATTGTTATTAAAATTTATTGAAAATCAATACTAGGGAGCTGTACCTATAATAAAATTTAGAGGGAAGTGATCACAAAAGATACTTACCCAACTGTTAGAGATAGTTTGTCTTTTAAGGGTGATAGGGTGAAACTTAAAAGAGTATTTGTAGAAAGACAAATCTGTTCACTAACAAACGCAAAATTTTAAATTTCAAAGCAATAGTACAAAAAAATCAAGAAACGATAAGAAGTAGGTGTATGTCTAACCACCCTAACCAGAATCAAATGATAATTTTTTTTTATAAGATTCTAGATATAAGTAGAAGACTCATGTCCAGATGTGATGCATATTTTTTGTAATTATTTTCCAAGTAAATAATTATTATTTACTTGAGGAGGTGCTGATTTTTAGTAGATAAACATTTAGAAGCATTACTAAGATGGCCATATTTTTTGCATATCTAACAATAATCTTTTGCATTTTAAAATTTGATGGGCTGAATTAATTCTAAAGTGAGATTGGAGGGTAACACAAGATGGATGGAAAAAGTTAACAACCACATTAACATATATTCGAGTAAAAATAAGTCTACATTTTTGGTATGTTATTCTATCCAAAACCAAGAGGCTCCAAAAAGAGTTGGCAATGCCTCTAAAAACTCCATAGTTCCAATATTCTAAGGGGAGAACGAGAATGTGGATCCAAGTAGGAGGAATCACCCAAGTAGATCCTTTTGTGGGTCAAATCTTGGCTTCCACTTACAAATAGACAAGAAGTTTTTAAAATTTCTACCATATGTCTAGGGGCCTCCTCTAAGAACCAAGTAACAAGATGTTTCATATTCACAAAACTAAACAAAAAGATGTATGGACCATAGAATTGATCTTTACACTGCCTTTAACTTTCTATTACAAATAAATCCATTTCCTAACTTGATCTATGTAGAAAGAAAGGCAAGGAGCTTACCAAAATGTGATAAGTTGAGATCAGCAAGGGCATCATTGATCATCTCACCAGGGACTTGAACTATCAAACCATCAATTTTGCACGACTCCCCTTTACTAGCCAATGATGCTTCTTTATTCATTCTGGCGGGAATCACACCCAAAATCTTGTCAACAAAGAATGTTGGTTCCTCTTCAGACTAAAAGACTAAATGAATAGGAGAGGATCTTGGGGACCGATCACAAGATTTATGTCCTGAAATAAAAGAGTCTACAACAATCTAAACCAAATCTTCAGGTTTCAGAGGAATAACCCTTGTATTGGGATAGGGGGGAGACGGGGACACCCGATTGAGACCCCATCCACTGTTCCCATCAAGGAGCAATGCCAAACAACACCAACACCAAGAAGGGGGCTAATCAAACCCTACTAGAGCCATTGTACTCCATTTTTATTATTATAAAATATATCAATAAAAACTTATTTTCTATACAAATTTATATTTTAAAAAATTATATTTATTTACAATTTCTTTAGATTTTTCACAAAGTATTATAAGATATAAACATGACATATAAATTCTTATTTACCTAGGCAATTGCAATAGAAAAAATATTACGCATACATATTCAAATTATTTAAAAAAAAACCTCATCTATTACAAAACCTCAATTATATATAATATACAAATTTAACTTTCAAAATTTTATTTTGGAGAAGTCAACTCTAATGATTATAATCAATCTATTAAATTAATCATTTTCATATATTATAAAATTATTTTATATCATAAAAATATTTTGTATAATTTAGTTACATCGTTTGTATTTAAATTTTATATTTTGAAATATATAGTTTTTACATTCTATAATTTTGTTCCCTCTAATAATTATTCATAATATAAAGGGAAAAAAAGGACACAATGTAATTTGATTTGTTCTCTATATAATGGAGATTGATATATTTATTATCATTGATTTATTAACGTGGCTATACAAAAACGTTTCAAATATTTGAAGAACTCAATTCTTAATTGCTCGAGGGTTCATTTTCTTATTCTGGCGATTACAAGATAACACATTATTATTGCTGTTATCATTCCAGTTTAGCTTGATAATTGCAAGAAAACAAAATATTTGTTCACAGACAATAGCTGGACGGAAGAAAATCATAGGAAGTCAGTAATGAAATTTCTGTTCAACCAATGAATCTATTTCTTTTCCAATCTGTTCAAAATCCTTCATGAACACTTTTGCAAATGTGACGACACTTGTAAGCCAACGGTTTGACAAAATTACACAGTTTGGAAAAACGAACTTTAGGTGAACTTTACATCCTATCTTTTGTGAATGATCAAAATGGTGTCAAGACTCTTTCACTAGAACTTTCTATGATGAGATCAATATGTTTATTGGGTCGTGAACTGTTATATATTGATAATGTGTTTCAAGATTTTAGGGCAGTGTGCTTATTAGTCGCGACCTTCTATAGGCAGGGGTTGTTGTTTTCGGGTACTTATTTGTAATAAGGCATTCTAGAAACCGTGCAACTTGCTAAACATTTCATTTATACTATGGTAGGCACAATATTCTCCATTTAAATGAATTTCTGAATTTTAAAATCTGTTTTTCGATTAGTTCTCTTGTTTTTCCCTGGTAGTCTTTTCTATTTTTCGCATGGAAAAATTGCCCAGAAAATAAGGCTGCTGGGAGATATGGCAGTGGGCAGGTACATGTGTGGTGTATCTTTTGCATGTAAGCATAATAGAGCTTAGGTTTGAGATGACAGATGTCATCAAACATGCTTTCCTGCCGATGTTTTTCAGTCCAAGAAGCCAGAGATTAATACAGATTTGCGCTTTGTGCAGAAACTTCTGGGTTTAAAGATTAATGAGTGCAAGGGCGAGGATTGGATTAGAGAAGCTTCATTTTCAATGTCCATACCAAAACGCTTTATGTGGACTTGTCTATGGAATGCCTAGGCCTTCATCTAGTGATATCCACAGCTTCAATGATATTGCGTCGTCGATGCAAACAACAACAGGTTCTGTGACAGAGCTAGAGAAATCTCTAATTGTAGAGCTGGAAATGAATGCAATGAAAGAGTTGGTCCGCATGGTAGAAATTGACGACCCTCTTAGTTTTTCTAGATTTGTTTTCAGGTGAACTGCTTTCTTGGATTCTTGCAGTTCTTATTTTCCTTTTCATAAGTTAGGGCTTGATTTTCTCAATTTCAGAGTTTCTTTTTTTCGAGTGCAAGGAGAGGTATGTGGCATAACACATCTGAGTGGCAGGTAAGGATACGTTTGATACCTTGCTTAGGCTATGAAGCATTTTAGTGTTTAAACAAATTCATCTTACCATGTTTGTTTGCAAATGCTCTTTCAGTAAGATGTGCTCTTGATATATGATTATAATCTGCAATGCATGCTTCTTAAGTGAGTAATTCATTCAAAATATGTTAATCTAATGAGGAAACCTTAGATTTCGCCAAGTAATGTTCATTAAGCTGGAAAATTAAATTTAACTTACGTAGATTCGTATGGATTGTTCTAATTCTAAATTTCAGATGATTAGATCTTTTGGGCTTCTTGTTAACAATTTCAATGGCTGCAGCGCATGGGGCTCGATCCTTGGTCAGGACGGACTTAAGGCATGACGAAAAGCCGTTAAATTGCATTAACGGTTTTACGACACCGAAGTATTCTGGACTGTTGCCTTTTACCATACAACTGGGGTCTATTTTAAATGGGAAAAAGATCCGCGCCACTTTGTTTCCAGGAGGACGTATGGGGTATTGGGCCTGAGATTTCTAAATCTGTTAAACAGCTAGTTTTGATATCTGGTTTCTGGTGGTTATAAATTTATCTGATGATTTGATTGGATGCAAATATACGCAAGATATACATTGTCAATACTAGGCTTTTGGTTTATTTAATAATCGAGCAATTTGATTGAAGTGTAATTTTGCGAGAGGTTTTTCATTGATTTTGTGGTATCGTTTGAACTGGTAAAACCTTAGAGACCTAAGGAACACCACTTATTTTCTGTGTGGAAAATTGATTTTGTAAATTGATTTTTAAAACTTTGATAATACCTATAAGGGCTTACTCCAAGTGTCTGTGGTCTAGACATGAGATGGGCTTTCATAAATCCATTTACTTCTATAGTACTATAATGTGTTAGTGTGTTGAATTTGGTAGTTTGATGTGGAATCAGACAAATGAGATGGAGATGACATTGCTTTCCCAAGTTAAGTTTATTTTACAAAAATATTTTGCCTGAATTTTGAACGGAAGACTCCTTAAAAGGAGGTTGACGTGTCGTACTTTTGTGTTGTTGAAATTTATTTAAAAAGAAAATCCTGGTAGAATTATCAAAGTTGACTTGAGGTATTTGTAAGATGAAACTTCAGTTCATTAGGTGTCTTTGATGAAATTTGGATGAAGAGCTTTTGCCCAATGTTGTTAAAAGTATCCCTGACAAGCACAATTGGAGTTAAAAAAAGAAGGCTAAAATCGAGAAAACCCTAAGATCTTAAGTTGGACTATTCAGTATTGGTGAAGGGCATTGATAAATTTTTAATAATTAATTGTAGTTCATTTCACAGTCATTATAAAAACATTTAAAATGAAATATAAAAATAAAATAGATAACTGAATTGAAAATAGAAACAAAACCGAGATAATTAAATAACATTAAACTTTTATGCAGGAGTCATGGTGGAGCTAGTGGGAACATTATTAAAACTAATATTACTGCAAGTGGTTCTCATTTGAGTTCTCTTGATGGTGAGCAACAGAATTATTCCTTGTGTAGGATTTGAATTTGATCATGGCCATTGACTACTTCCATATTTTTGCCAATGATGTCAGCACTAGTATTTTGGTATAAGTTTTGTTATGAGCATCCAGACTAATTCTTCATTCTCACTTTTATATGTCTATTTATTTGCAATTCGTTGCAGTCAGTCAAACATTGGTTTATTGAACAATCTGTTTCCATGTCCACTACTGCTTTTTTCTTCTCTCGCCATTTAAGTTCGACGCTCCATTTTTGTTCATTAGAACTTGTTCTCTGAAATGCACATCTTTTTCTTGTCTCTGTAAATGCAATACAATAGGTCAGTTGAGCGATTCTGAAAAGACAACCCATTACGTTAGGAGCGTGGAAGCACAAGAAACTCAAGTTAAAGAATATTTATAAATAAAAAATCTCTTTAGACTAATAATCTGAATTGTTATTTCTGCTCTTAATTTTCTCAAAAACCAACCACCACTACTTTCATTCTACGTCCAACAAGCTTCACATTGACCTACTAGCTTCACATTTGCATGTAGCCAAAACCAATGCTAATGCTATATATCTTGCCACTTTGCTGGACAAGGTGCCTCTATTACATTATACATATTCATATCTATTGTACTTTGAATGCAGTGATATGCATAGGTTTTTTCAGGAGATGATAGGATTCTCAGTCTAATTTTTAAGCTCCCATTTCATATATATACACATTTTAGGAAGTTCAACGTTTACCATACTAAACTCTTACTCACCAACATAAACAATTGTTTATGAACTTCTGATAAAAGTGTGATGAATCTCAACAAAAGCCAAAAAAGACAATATCTATGTATGCCAAATCCATATCCTATATCCATCTTCCAGAACATTGCAATTACCAATAGTATGATAGTATGAGGTCATTGCAACGCTTGCAATATAATCTGCACATAAGTTTGCATATAAAAGTATCCCTTGGATTCATGTGGGTCATGTTGCATATAAGTGGGAGAGCTGAAGTGCAAATAAATAATCATTAAATGTTTCTTTCATTCATCCATACATTAAAATGGACCTCTAAAACCTCATATCTATCAGTGAGTATGGACATTTAGTTCTTTCAATTTCTGGTTATTTTATTTGCTTAGCATTGAATTATAGTATTATGATTTGTTTGCTTATTTCTATATTTCGTTGATAAGACTAATATTTAAATTATGTTACATATGCAGGTTACATTTTGCAACTTTCTCCAACCAACAAATAAAAACACTCAGATCTACACCACACAACAGACAATGTCCAAAGACTTACTAATGACAATGTTCAATCCAAAATTCAAGATATGATATATTTATTCCATTTTGAAATTATCACCTCTATTAATAATATATGGACAACTATTTTACTCAACTTTTGTTCTCTTCAAAAAAACATGTTTGCATATCTTCCTCCAATGCTTCTTAGTTCTCTTTCGTTGCACAAGGCAGAGACTCAAGCTCTGCAGAGCCCTTGTTTTTTATATACACACGCATATTTGTAAAGTGACAAATACTACATTAAGGATCATGGAAAATTGGGCACAAGTAGGTGAAGATTTTCATAATTCTTACAAGATCTAATTGATGAATGATCAAACAATAAAAAAATATCATGTTAAAGAAAATCTTAAGGGTGATTGTGAAGGCCCTATGATTGTTTGTTGTATACTTAGAGGTGAAGCATCTAATCTGGTATGTTTTGGAAGCATAGTAAGTGTGGTGGTGGTAAGAAGTTTAATGAGAGTTTACCAGAGCTCAAACTTTTCTATATAGTTTTATATCACAACTAGACCCTTGTGGTATTGAGTATATTTTAACATTGAGGATGGTGATTTCAAGACTTTTCATGCATAATATAAAATTCTCCACCACATATTTAAAGATCAAACATAATTGTGTTCTATTATTAATGAAATTAATATTTAATATAGAGACACATTTGATTTAAAATCTCTAATACAACTTTAGAGTTTCTTTGAAGTAATATAAATATTTCATGGGTCCTATTGTACAAACACAACTAAGTGTGAATGATAGGGTCTATAAGACCACCATAATGCACCTGCTCGTAATGAATATTATAAGGCTCACTTATAGACTCTGGATAGGTGCATTGTGGTCGCACTATAGCCAATGACAATGTAAACTAGGAGATAAAATATTACATGCCTAGCTTTGATTCTATGTGTTTATTGTTAAAAACCTAGAGAAGGTGTAGTCTAATGATTTCCTCCCCATAGTGTGCAATGGCTATTCCTTTAGCGAAAATTCACAAGATTTTGCATAAAATTTTTAGCATCAAAATCATTCAAAATGAGATAAATTTCTTTAAAGCGACCAAGTATGCGACATGTCATATTGCTAGGGCTCAATGATATCATCCCTTCTAGAAATTCTCCACTCATGGTTTTGAGGTCACCCCATTTTCTATAGGTACAGGAAGAAGGGATCAAGGTCAAGCATGTCCTAGCGCAAATTTGCAGCCTCAAATTGCTTTTACTGATCCCATCCCACAAAAAAATGATGGATGGATCAAAGTTACTTATCGATCATAAAATATGAGGAGAGCATGGTATCTTCAATCAGGTATGCTTTCCTTTGTTCCACCATTACCACTTTCTAACCAATTTTCTCTCCTAAGGTCTGACTCAGCCGTCATTCAGCCCGTGAGGTCTACTCCTTATTCTCCACCACATAGGCAATTATCCCGTGACAGAGGTATGATACTCCCTTCCACCTTAAGTACTATTGATAAGATTTCTAGCTTGCCTCCCCCTCTGGATTCTTCACGCAAAAATGATTTGTACACTCCTCATAGAAAATATAAGGTTTTTGAACAAATTTATAGAAAACCAATCCCCAGACCAAATTTTTCCCAAAAGTTATGCCCTGTTCGTGATCCTAATACCAATTACCATAATTGTAGTTGGCATTCCCCTCACCCTAAGAATATAGGCAAAAAAAATCAACCAAAGGTTTTGGTTTATCCTTCCCCCATTTGAACCCTCAGAATCCCTCTGTATATTCTCCTCCTTATAGAAGATCTACAGGTGCTATGGGACATGAAAAATATCCAACTAAACCCTCCAACCCTTTCAACCATAATAAAGTCATTCCCGCCACTTCGCAGAAAGAAAAATCTAGTAATCATAACCTAATTTATGTCCCCCAATCACAAATGCAGAGAGAAACACCTTGAAAATTGACCCTATTTATGTAGAGTGAATGGATTCCTACTGCAAGAAGCATGGCATCTTCACAAAATGGTTAGGTAGCAGTGTCTCTAATCTCAAAATTGCAAACTGGTTTTTGTCACAATTTGTGGACAAGGTAAGAATATGAATTCTTCATAATGAATTTTTATTTATTGATTGCATAGATTAAGAAGTAAAATAAATATTTCTTGAAGGCATATGCTCTCATTTTATATCCCATGGTTTTCTCTTCATAGATTGGTTCCCTAAATTTGATCCTTTTCCTGTTAATAATTTAGATGTTACCAAATGGATCCTCCTTCCTAATTTACCAGTACAATTTATACACAGATCCATTATAATTAGTATTGCCAACAAAATCAGGAAATTTGTGGAATTAGATTCAAATTTTCTTAATAGTTCAGATGTTAAAATTGCAATATAGTTGGATAACTCTATTAATAAGCTCAAACCTATAATTATTTCAACTATGAATGACAACATCAAGATAAAACCAAGGTTCTCCTCACCCCCTCCAAAAAGAAAATAATATGACTCAGCCACCCCTATCCTACCAGCAATAGACATTAAGCTAAATCAGGAAAAGGGTGGATTTATTGTAGGAAATTGTAGTATAGTTAATGAGCTCACTCTCAATCTCCTTCAATGTCCACTAGCTATAGAGCCTAACCCTAACATAGATTTTGAAGATGGATACAATATTTCTATCAAATCAATGCATAACAATGGGATAAATCAAGGGAAGGATAATAATGATATTCACAAACCTCTAGAGAACATTGTTAGAATAACTGAGAAGGGGGGGGGGGGGGGGGGGGGTGAATAAGTTAGAATTAGTTTCTTCAAAAATTATCCTACAGTCCCAACTTTTTCTAGATGTATATCATAACAAATTTAATCATATAAATCAGCACTATGAGAATGTAATCTATGATTGCAAAAATTACTGTTAAGATGTCTACCAAGTATCAGTAAATTAATGCTGTGGTTACCCATATAGGTAAATAAAATAAATTGTAAAGTAAAATAACAATCCACAACATTCATGCACATTGACACATAGATTTTTAATGTGGAAACACTGCTAAGGGAAAAACCACCTAGGACCGGTAACCCAAAATGTTTTCACTCTTCTGAAGTGAGCTCGGAGAAGAGCCAACCATGTTAAAGGTTACAATGCACACTGTTAAATGTGACCTAGTTAGAAGATTCAAAACTAATAGTCCTCTCTTGACCATGCATTCACTATGGGGTCACCAAGAAAACACTCAACATTATCTGAATGTTATAATAAAGACTTCACTGTCCTACTCAGTTAAGAGATTTATCTGTAAAAATGGTTAAATTGATACGGTAATGATCTTATTCAAATATAAATTTATTTTGTAGATATTCAGATCTATGCTAAGTACATAATACCTCTGATCAATTTATATTTGTTCAGTTCATCTTATACTTCATACTTGTTTTGTTCAGTAATGCTCTTTCCTATGTTGCTCGGTTATGTCTACAGAAAATGCTCGGTTCTATCTTTAACTAGTTTGATCTGTCATGCATAAACTCACATGTATACACATCAGGTGTTTTTCAAAATGAATCTCTTATCTATTATATAGACATCGTAACTCATTTAATTTCCATCATTCAGATCTTGTCGCTTAATCTCCATCATTCATTTTCCTACTTGATCCATCCTCGACAGTTGTGTTAAAGACATGTTTCAATCTTTGTCATTCGATCTTCATTGAATTTTCATGACTGTTTGATCAAATAAAAAACTTTATCTTTTACCTCGAAATCATCAACTGCCAGCTCAACATCCTAGTTGGCCTTGATTTGAATTAACTGACTGGTCTTAGTATTAACCATGTTGTATCGTCGATCCCTAGCTCGGTTATCACTGTGCTTAGTATATACTGTGTTTACTCTGGTTGACTGTCTCTCAGTGTATACATAACTCTTCATTTTCTGACCACATAAACATTATTTGTTCTAGATCTCCAATTCACAATAAATGTTTTCCACCATAATAATACTCACATAAGTTGACATCAATGACAATACATTAACTGATAATGTTTATCATCACTTCTGTAACTTAGTTGAATATCAACAAATGACCAAACATTCAATCAGTTGTAGTTCATCAATCTCTCTCTTTGGCATTGATGGAAACAAAATATGAAATATGCAATATAAAATTCCATACAACAAATACCAAACTTTTATTCTACAACTCCAATGATTTTGTACCTCTCTCTAGCTTGAATATAAACTTACATCTGTATAAAAACCCACCATGCAGACTCTTCTTGTAATTTTGACTCTTATGTTCAAGAATCTCTCTGTAGATTAGATATATCTCTCCCTTTCTATTTTTTCCCTTTTGTGGATAGATATTTCATTGTTCAACTCTCTTTTTCTATTTCATCGATCAATTATCACCCTTTGACAACAATTCCAAAAAGAAATATGCACCTCTTCAGTAGCCAAATAAAACATCTCCGATTTTCAGTGTAGTAGGTACCTTTTAGTGTATTGATATCTCCGTTTCAGTCCAGTTCAAGTTTGCATCAACATGATTGATATTTTGATTTCATGTAGGTTGATGCAACCTCCTAATCAATTTAGTTTCCAATAGACAAGGAACGAATCCCTAGTCTACCTCTCAAGTACTCAAATATATCCTTTGGCAAGGGTTTTGTGAATACGTCTGCAAGTTGTTCTTTTGATTGTACATATTCCAATTTTACTTATTTGTCTTGTACTTGTTCCCTCAAGTAGTGATATTTAAAAGATATATGCTTTGTCTTTTCATGCATAACAAGATCCAACATATATTTATAGCACTTGTATTATCACAGTAAATCATCACTAGATCAATGATCTCTTCGTTCATTCATTTCAATAGTTATTTTATGCATGCTATATTTGAACAATTTGCAGCAGCAACAACATACTCGGCTTCTGCAGTTGACTGAGATATGCATCCATGTTTCTTTCTTATCTAAGTAACTAGTCTTTCTCCAATAAAGAATGCTCCACCAGTTGTGATTATTCTATCATCTATGTTTCCAGCCCAATCAGCATCAGTATAAACTTTTAATTCAAAATTTCCTTCTCTTTTATACCATAGTCCATAATCCTCAGTATTCTTCAAATATCTAAAAACTCTTTTCACAACAGTCATATGTGATTCTCTGGGATTAGAAGAAAATCTTGCAACAATTACAACTGCATGTGCTATGTCAAGTCTTGTGTGTACAACATACATCAATTTACCAATCATATATCTATACAAAGTCTAATTTACCTCAAGTGTTTTGTCTTCATGTTTCTATTTGCATCCTATCACCATAGGTGTTCTGACTGGTTTCGATTCATCCATTTAAAATGTCTTTAGTACTTCCTTGATGTATTTTGATTGAATAATGTAGATACCTTTAGCCTATTGTAAAATCTGTAATCCTCGAGACAAAATTATCTCTCCAAAAATTGACATCTCAAATTCTTTTCTCATTTCATTAGGAAATGAAGTGCATAAGTTATCATTACTTCCAAACATAATATCATCAATAAATATTTCAGCAATAAGTGTCTTATCATCATCTTCTCCATTTAAATACAAATGGTTGTTGTCACTTGTTCTAATAAATCCAATACTTATAAGATAAGAATGCAATCTTTCATACCATGCTCTCAGTGCTTGTTTCAGCCCATATAAAGCTTTGTGTATCTTACATACCATGTGTGTCTGATCACGATCAACAAATCCTTCTGGTTGTTCAATGTATACCTTTTCTTCCAGTATTCCATTCAAAAATGTCAACTTCACATCCATCTGATATACATTGAATCTTTATATGCAGTGTACGCAAGTAGTATTCTTACTCCTTCAAGTCTAGCAACAGGTGCAAAAGTTTCTCCATAGTCAATTCCTTCTTCTTGTGCATACCCTTTGCAAACTATTCTTGCTTTATTTCTGGTTACATTCCCATCTTCATTTAGTTTGTTTTTTAAAATCCATTTGGTGCCAATGAAATTTTTAACACTCGGGCTGGGTACTAATGTCCATGTCTTATTTTTTTTGTATTTTCTCAATTTCCTCATTCATGGCATTAATCCATTCCTCATTTTCTAATTCATCTCTAATATTCTTAGGCTGAAATTCACAATTTAAACAAGTGTCATGTCTCTACACTTACTTCTTGTCATCATGCCTGCTCTTTTATCTCCAATAATCAGATTTCGTGTATGATATCTTCTCACATATTTAGCAAGTACATGCTCAACTCTCTGTTCTTCATTACGTTCTTCTATAGCTTTATTGTGTTCTGGTTCATGATCTTTAGTTTCAGCTCATTTTCCTGATTCTCAGTCTATGCTACCTTTTTCCTGGTGACATTACCCTGTTGCATGATAACGTTAGGCATCTGTGTTGGTATAGTATCAGGTTCTTACCAATAAACAAATTTACTATAATCTTCAAGTTCTTTAATTTTGTCTTCATCATTTTTCTTAGAAAACTCATCAACTTTTATATTTGCACTTTCAATGATTTTTAGTTGTCTTGTTCAAACATTTGTTAGCTTTACTCTTAGTAGAATATCCAATAAATATTCCTTCATCACTTTTCGAATCAAATTTACCATTCTCTCATCTTTTAAGAATATAGCACTGACTACCAAATATTCTAAAATAACTTACATTTGGTGTATACCCATACCAAAGCTCATATAGTTTTTTTGTTTGAATCTTTCTTCAATTGTACTCGGTTCAGTGTGTATACAACTATGCTGACTGCTTCTCTCTAGTATGTTTGTGAAACCTTTATCAATCATCAACATTTTGGCATAGTCAACAATTGATCTATTCCTTCTTTTAGCAATTTTGTTCTACATTGGTGTCCTCGGTGCAGAAACATGTCTCTTAATTCCATGCTCATTAAAAAAGTTAGTGAACTCATCAAAAATAAATTCACCTCCTCTATCAGCTCTCAAACACTTTAGATCTCTACCAGTTTCTTTTTCCACTTTAGACTTGTACCACTTAAACATCTTAAGTCCTTCATATATTTCTTGTAGGAATATGACAGTCATCATCCTAGAGTAGTCATCAATAAATAAAATAAAATATCTGTCCCCATAATAGCTCTGTGTTCTCATTGGTCCACATAGGTTTATATGAACTAACTCCAAAATATCATTAGATGAAAAATTCTTTCTCTTGAAACTAGATTTTGACATCTTACCCAATTGATAGTTCTTGCACACTACATGGTTTGGTTTAGATAAGCTCGGTGAGCCTCTAAATTTTCTTTTTCTACTAATCTTAACTATTTTGTCAAAATTTACATGAAAAATTATTTTATGCCATAACCATATATCTTCATTCTTTTCCAATACGCAAGTAGTTTCAGCTGTGTCAAGATAGAATAGGTTACTTTTAGATTGTTCACCAGTACCGATCAATTTTCCTTTTCCATCATAGATTTTTTTTTTGGTTTTCAAATGCAACTTGGTGACCTGCGTTATTCAACTATGAAACACTCAACATATTGTAATTAAGTCCTTTTATCCAATAAGCATTTTCACACTTGATTTGATTGTTCAACTTAATAGTACCTTTTCCTTTTACTTTATAGGGTGTGTCATTTCCCATTCTAACAGATCCTCCATCATAATGTTCAATAAATGCTAATTTTTGTTTATCACCAGTCATGTGATGTGTACAACCACTATCAATAGCCCAAATGTCATGTTTACTAACTTTAGAGATAAGTGTTGTTTCTACATACCTTTCATCTTCATCTGAATCGTCTTTCAAAGCTACAAATATTGTCTCAATATCTTCATCATTGTCAAAACTATTGTCATTAATTTTATCTTCAACAATGTAACAAGGTTTCTTACCATTATCCTTGTAATCTTCGTTATCTCTTTTTTCATACTGTCGGTTTCTTCTGTAGTCTCGGTCATCATTTCTGTTATTAGATCTATCATTTCTATCATCATTCTTTTTGTTAAGGCGTCTTGCAAAAAAATGGCCAATCTCTTTATAGTTAAAACATATTAAAGGTAGTTTACCTTATATCTTCCTTTACCTCTGTGCAATCTTCTAACCATTAAAGCTTCAAGTTCATCAATTTCATTGAGCTCCTTGTCATTACTATCACTATGACTATCATTATCTCAATCTGTTCTATTTCTTCATTCATAGCACTAACCCATTCTTCATTCTCAAGTGCAGTATTAACAGATTTAGGCTCAAAATCACAAAGTAAACATCTAGTGTTTAGTAACTTACTTCTTGTTCTCATTCTAGCCTTCTTGTCTCCTATAATTTGATTTTGTGAATGATATCTTCTGACATACTTGGAAATTTTCAGTTTAGCTCTGTATTCATCATTTAGATCATCTTCTTGACCTTCATTATGATCTCCATCGCTTGGAACATCATCTTGAGGATTTTCCTAATTTTTGGTAATTGCAACCTGATGCTCGGTTGCAATATTGTGTTGCTCAGGAGTGATACACTGTTGCTCGAGTAGAGTTTCAAGTTCTATATAAACAAACTTATTGTAGTCCTCTGGTTATCTTCTTCTTTTCTTATCATTCTTTTCTGCAAATTCATCTATTTTTACATTTGCACTTTCAATGATCTTGTTAGATGACTTGTTAAGAAATTTAGAAGCCTTGCTTTTGGTTGAATACCCTAGAAAGATACCTTCTTCACTTTTGGAGTCAAGTTTTCTATTTCTATCATCCTTAAAAATATAACATTGGCTACCAAAGATTCTTAAGTAACTTACATTGGGTGTATGACCATACCAAATCTCATAGGGTGTCTTCTTTGTGTCCTTCTTTAGTTGTAGTATGTTTAATGTGTAGACAGTAGTACTGATAGCTTCCCTCCATAAAGTTTGACTGATGCTCTTCTCAATCATCAATGTTCTTGCATAGTCAACAATTGATCTATTTCTCCTTTCAACAATTCCATTTTCCTGTGGTGTTCTTGATGCAGAAACCTATCTTTTAATTCCATGCTCATTGCAATAGTTAGTGAATTCATCAGAAGTAAATTCCCCTCCTCTATCTGACCTTAAGCATTTTAATTTCTTTTCACTTTATTTTTCTACCATAGCCTTATACCATTTAAACATCTTGAATGCTTCTGATTTATCTTTTAAGAACATAACTGTCATCATTCTAGAATAATCATCAACAAACAGAATAAAATACTTATATCCATAATAACTCTTTGTCCTCATGGCTCCACATAGATCAGTATTGAATAATTCTAGAACTGTATTAGATGTATGGGTTTTACTCTTGAAACTAGACTTTGTCATCTTACCTTTTTGACAATTCTTGCACATGATATGCTCAGGCTTAGTCATGCTCAGTAAGCCTCTGACATTCTTTTTGTTGCTTATCTTTATCATGTTGTCAAAATTTACATGACATAATCTTTTGTGCCACAACCATATGTCTTTGTTTCTAGACATTAAACAAGTGGTGTTAGTGTCATCAAGATAGAAAAGGTTACCTTTTGTCTGGTCACCAATTTTGATCAACCTTCCTGATTCATTGAAGATCTTTGCCTTCTTATTTTAAAATGCCACTCAGTGACCTATATTATTCAATTGTGAAACACTTAACAGATTATAATTCAGTCCTTTTACCCAGTAAGCATTTTCACATTTGATCAGGTTATTCAACATTATAGTTCATTTACCTTCAACTGGACAAGGTGTATTATTACCCATTCTTACTGAACCACCATTATAGTATTCAAAAGTCTCAAATTTTTGTTTGTCACGGGTAATATGGTGAGTGCAGCCACTATCTATGATCCATACATCATTCTTACTAACTTTAGATATGCGTGCAATTTTAACATACCTTTCTTCTTCTTCTTCGTCTGAATCATCCTTCGTGGCTAAAAATACCATCTCAATGTCTTCTTATGATTCAGTGTAAGGGTCATCAGCTCTGTTCCCAGATAGGTAATGAGCTTTCTTCCTTTTGTCCTTGTAGTCTTGGGTATCTCTTTTGTCAAATTGTTGGTTACTTCAGTAAGCTCTTTTATCACCTCTGTCAAACTTCTTCTCATATGATTTGTCATTACCTCTGTCATATTTTATTCTATTTGAGCATCTTGCAGCAAAGTGTCCAACCTCTTTACAATTGAAACATACAAGTGGTAATTTACCTTTGTATCTACCTTTGCCTTTCTACAATCTTCTTGTCATTAGTGCTTCAATCTCATCAAGTCCTTGATCCTCATTATCACTTTCACTATCATTTCTAATAGAATGTCTATGACTTGAATTACTTATCTTTAAAGAAGATTTGAATGGAGATTCTATAGATGGTAAGACACTATTATCAAATTTATTCATCTCAAATGAAATTAGTCTACCAATCACACTATCTAGAGTAGCTGTATTGTTTGCAACTGCTCTCATTTCTTGAATAGCAGAAACTCTAATAGCATATAGAGAAAGTAAGGTTCTTAAGATTTTACTTACCACTATCTCTTCTTAGAGTACACCTCCAACTCCTTGGATAACATTGACTACCTCTTTGATTCTGTATCTATACTGAGTGATATTTTCTCCTTCTTTCATCCTTAGGTCATCAAACCTCCCTCTTAGGATTTCTGCCTTGGCTCTTAGTACATTAGCATCTCCTCCATGTACCAGCTTCAACTTATCCCACATTTTCTTTGCAGAGGTGCATTTTTGACATCTTCAAACTTAGCATCAGAGAGTGATGAGGCAAGTTCTATCATCATGCAATTATGCTCATGATTTTCTCTTAATTTATCAAGAGTGTGAGGTCCTATAGGAAACACATATTCAGTATCAAGGTGTTGAGTAACATCATTTCCAATACCTGATAGGTGGAGTCTTATTTTTCTTTGCCATGATGCAAAGTTGTCTTTATTCAACTTGGGCACATCTCGTCTATTCATCTTGTGATCTTTTGATTGAGTTGTTAAACTCTCTTTCTAATCACACAAGCTCTGATACCAATTGTTAATAATAACTAAAAGGGGGAGGGGTGAATCAGTGGCCTCAAAAATATTCCAATAAATCAACCCAAAAACTTAGTACCACAATATTAAGCCTCTAGTTATCTTCAATCTTATAAGATGAATGCCTTTAAATATACTTATCAAATTACTACTGCTCGAAATTCTTTGTTAAACCGTATTCTATATATTTACCGAATAGCAGTCTGTTAATTTACCAAAAAATAGTAAATTACTTAGAGTATACCGATCAATCTAGATTAGCTATGTGTAATGCAAAACACTAAAGTAATGACTCATAAACACATTGACACATGTATTTTTAATGTGAAAACCACGTTAAGGGAAAAACCACTTCGGACCAGTAACCCAAAATTTTCACTCTTCTGAAGTGAGCTCGGTGAAGAGCCAACCCTGTTAAAGGTTACAAAAACACTGTTAGGTGTGACCTTTTTAGAGGATTTAAAATATTAGTTTGTCACTTGCTATCGGGCATTTCTATGCCACCTTCTTTTAAATCCTACTCGGTTAAGAGACTTTCTGAATCGATGGTTAAACTGAAACAATATGATCTGTTCACATATAAAAATTTATACTTGCAGATTTTTAGATCTATTGTAAGCTCATAAAATCCATCTGATCAATATATCTTTTCAATACCTTTTGCTCCACTTTTGGTCTGCTCGGTCATGCTATGCTCTGTTGCTTGATGTTTGCAATATTCTTTAGTTCTTTGCTCAGCTTGTTTGATCAGGACTGTATGAAATTGTTCTTCATCAGTTTCTCTCCAGCATCCTCTTTTTCATTCACTCCCCTTAATTTGTAATGATTTAAGTTCTCTCTTTATAGACATGATATCACCGTTTCTAGGTTCCTGATTTTATTGATCTTGGCATGATCCGCAATCTTATCCAATCTGATTTAAAACAAAACTCTTGTTTTTTCTCGCAGAGATCTTCTTGCCAACTGGACAAAACAACTTTAAATCCTTTACTTATCTATGGCTTTATCTTGTCGATGAAAACAATGATAACTACCAGTTAAGTCCATATTTATCTCTTCCAGCTAGATATTTTGTCATTTCTGAACTCCATTTAATTTTTGTGTTTAACTCTTTGTAAGCTTTGGTCAACACTTCAGTTCTCCTCAGCTTCTCTGTCGGGGTTGTCTATCCGTCAGGGTTGTCTATCCTTCGGGCTTGTCTATCCATCGGTTTACACTGTGATTTTGGCCGTCGGGTATGCTTGTGATTTTTCTCATCGGTAATTATGGTTGGTGTTCTTGCTCGGGTATCACTGTGACTTGACTTTCGGTTATATCTGTCTGTCGGGTACCACTAGCTGTCAGTGTTTGAATTCACATAGTGAATGCTTGTCTTTTATGCATTATTGAAAGCATAATCTTTATATCTCTGATTCTTTGAAGTCTTTGACACTTTGATTATAACCGATTAGATCATATCAAGTTGACATCAATGACAATACAATCCATTAACTGATTTAATGTCTTGCATTATCTTTCTGCATTTCGGTGATCAACTTAACATCTTCAAACATTCAATCAGTTACATATCATCAAAATTGATATTTAAGAAGTAAATCCCTCCTCTCTAGAATATGTTTCTGTTAGTTTGAAGAGTCTTCTTCCCTTTTTAATAATGTCAACCCCCATCAAACTGAGAGGATTTAAGCCACAAGTTGCCTTCAAAGGATGTACCACTATTTATAGACTTAAGTCTGTAATATTAAGTACTCATGCTCTAACTCTCAGGGCAGTCTTTCAGATTTTTGAACAAAAACTTCTTAATAATGATTACCACTACCATGTAAACTCCAATATACCTTCTATGTTTATAGCCTGTGCCATCCAAGCTGACCCAATAAAATCTGATATAGGAAGGCTATGTACTCACATATTCAAACATAAATTTTTAGGAGGCCTAAATGTAGTAATTAAAAATATTCGACGAGATATGACCATCACAAAACCTAGATTCTATAATACACCTATGATTAATGGAAAACATGTCCCCTCATCTCCAATCTTGTAAATGGATGGCCTAGCTACTCTGATATCAAGAACCCCCATAATAAGAAGGAACCTAAAATTCCTTTATTACTATTTTCATGTTAGGGCACCTGAGACAGAAGATTGGTTATATACCTATTGGCATGAATATGATGTGGGAAACACAAACACAGGTGGCTACAAAAATTTAGAAGATGAAGAAACAACAATAACTAAGGCAGGTTTCGAAGGCCCAAGTAGAAGAAGAAAGGAGGAGGAATCCATCAAGACTCTGACAGATAAGGATGAAACACCCTAACAAGAATTATGGGGACACTAGTGAATAATGTGAAGTTTTAAAAATATTGACCCAGAAATTACTATCCTTGTCTAAACTTAGTTTTAAAGTTATTTATAAGTATATTTAGCCATATGTATTTATACTCACCATCTGGAATGTTATTTCTATCAAATACAAGTTGCATGATTATATTCTTTACAAGTAGGAATAAAATAATGATTAGTCTGCAGTAATTATTCTAGATTCTCAATTTCATTATACCTCTGAAAAATGGAATAATATTGGCAATCTTTTCTATTTAGTACTGCTATGCATCTTTGGTTTGGTAGGGAATACTATATTGAAGATCTCTTATCTTGAAGTCAGCACATATAATCTTTGTCCTCGCTTCAGGAAAGGGATCCACAAAAATGTATTACAATCTTTGTGTTATATGAATATCTTTGGGGTAAGTTTAGAATTTGTATTTCCTTTATGGTTATATACTCTTAATGGCTCTTGTACTTAAAATTTAGGATGAGTGGTAAATCTTCTCAAGTATACAGTTCCGACAAACAAAAGCAATCAAAGAAGGAAAGATAAGTATTATAAAGATATGAAAGGTATATAGAATAATATAAATAGATGTACAATTTATTCTTTAAAATACATACACAGATTTAAAACACATTTGTAATACAACAAACAAATGATTCTTAACTTAGAGTACTTTATACACATGGCCGTTACGTATTAACAACAATTATTATCTACTAAGTAAAGGAAAACCCAGATATATTATGCAAAATAAGTAGAATTAGTCTGCTATTCATCTAGATCTCAGAGGTAATGATAATAAGTGTTAAGATCTGTAGGCACCAACAATAACAGAGTAGGAAAGATGCAATCTTTGTGTGTGCCGATACAAGTACATAGGATATTTAAAGACCCATAAAATTATATATGATCAAGTCAAAGTAAGCAAAAATTTAGAACTCAAGCAGCCGTCATTTGACAATGTATGGATGTAAAAAAGGAATATAAAAATTAGAAGAAGGAAGTGCAAATATATATCTATAGATCACTAAGAGAATGTATAGTCACTTATTAACTATGTAAACAGGGGTATTCCCCTATAAAATATTATGTACGTGTTCAGTGGATCTTTGATCCCCGGGCAAGACTGGAGGTTTTCTTGACTCCATTCTTTCCTATCTGTGCCCGTTTGAATGGAGTATTCTAAAAAAATATAAGATCAATATAATTATCAGGGCCTTGAAAAAAACAATTTCCTCCCCATAATTTTGGTGCTTTCTTGGTTTCTTATAATATTTTATGGACGAATTAAGACGCATTTTTAGCCTAGTGTATAATTGTTCCATTGATGTTGTAATTCTATAAAATTATTACAAGGTATCTATAATGAACATTTCCCTACTACACGTGAATATATTTGACAACTTATGGATCTTTAAAGTAAACTCAATTTTGTGATAGTTAGATTCTTAGGTTTATGTTGCATTGAGATGAAAATAGGCAATGTCGTTCTCATATTAAATTTATAATCATGTTTGTGTTTGTATTATAATTCCAAGTTAATAGTCACAAGTCATAATAGTTAAATGTTAAATTTTTTATTAAAAACTATTTTCCCTTCATTCTAATTTAGATGCAATTTTAAGTCGTACCCTCATGCACAATTCTAAACTACACACTTTGTTAAATATTTTGTGAGCTCTTGATATACCTCCAAATATCTATGTATAATATATTTTAAATAGATACATTATAAGTTAAGTTTAAAGGAATTCATATAAAAGGAAATAACATTTCATGTCATTAGTTGCATGTCAAATTTATAACAATAAATTTTGTACTAAACCTTTATCTAGGTTATTATATATCCCTAAGCTTGTATATTAAGTGTCTAATCTAAGAATGTGAAACTAAATAATTGAGTGTCAACAAACTCTTTGCAACTTATGATGTCCATAGAGGAGTGAAAATTATAGAAAAAAGAAGCAAAGTGATGATCACATCGTTAAATAAATAAAATGTGCACATGGGATAATATGAGTCTTACCTGGACAAAGTGGTCCTATTTGTGAAATAGAATGTCACAACTAAAACAAGGAAAAATAAATCATATGATTACATTCTATAACCATATAAAAAATTAGAAATGAAAATACAAATAGATACAAAAATAAAAGACCATGAGATCCATGATGTGAAAATAAGAGTATATCCAAAGATTAAGGTCAAGAAATAATAAAAACATTGACAAGAGAAAATTAAAATATCAAAATCACTGAGCATAATTAATTTTATGTCAAACATATTAGTCCCAAATCACATTTAAAAAAAAACCTAATTTAGTGAAGGATACGACAAGGTGGATACAAGATTTAAAAAAATGTGTAAATACAAGTATATAGTGTTCCATAAAACAAACCTTTTCATAATTTAGGTCATAAGGTCCGTACAATTTAGTCTAATCAATTATTGATTGTCAAGTGATGTGATTCAATCAGAAGCGTTAATATAGTCTTCCATACATGTTGTATTTCAATAAAAGAATAGGGTACTAGCTTTCATGAAAAGGTTACAAGTTTAAAATTTAAATACCAACAAGTTTATTTCATGACTGAATACTGAACCAAGTATCAAATGGCCAACCTAAAGCATCATAATAGTTTCTTATAACCATCTTATCAATCAATCAATAACACCCAATAAATCCAAAGAGATCAAAAAGTTTGAGTATGCTACTCCAGTTGAAAGGAAGTGTGTCTAAAATTTCATTGTGTTGAATGCTTGTTTTATATTTATTTGCGAGTGCAAGAATTAGGGGAGAGGAGATAATATATTATCTGGGTCTAATACATAATATAGTAGGTAGACAAAATAGGTCTTATAGTGGTGCACTAAAATCTCCCATCAATGTACATTCCTAAAAAGATACCTTTAAATTTCAAAAAATAACCACTCATGTGGTGCCACATCAGCACATCATTAAATATATCTTAGTACATATCTATTGATCTTATCAAATTTAGGATCCATTTTGAATACCTTCACAAAAAAGCATAATGATGTGACATCACATTTGAACATGTGGACTTAAATTTTATTTTAGAGTAGAGGGCCTTGACAAATAAACAGTTGTAAAAAATAAAGAGTAATTTGAAATTTCTACAAATTTTTTTTAGAAAAGTGAAAATAGAATAAGCATGTATGAACTCTTCTCCCATATATATATGATCACTATTTTCAAAGGCTCAATCATTAAGAATTCAATTGCAGTGTTATCTCTAAATTTAAGTGCTATATTAATTGTTAAACGTGTAGACACACGTATGTTTTAATAAACCATTGGGATGCAATGTAAAGAAATAAAATGCCAATTTGAGAAAACATAGTTACCTCCAACTACACTGCAGCATTCTCCTCCTCAAGTCACTTTTCCTGCTTAAAGTACACCAAGTAAATTTTTTCTTCTGAGACAAAAGGCAATGATTTGAGGTATAAACAACCTTTTTCAAAATTCCATTGTTAGGTTTCAGCAGCTGATATTTCTGTCGGAAGAAACAAATCACCACCAAGAATAAGGACCCTAATACCACATCAATAGCTCCAATTTTATATCAATAATTAGTAAGTATGAGATTTTGTTGAAAAAAATTATAAATCCAAATTATTAACGTTATTTTTTTTTATTCATAAGAGGTCAAGGCCGAGTTATATATATTAATAAGTAGAAAAAAACAAAACATATAGGTCCAAGAGTCTTAACCAAATCCAAAAGATCTAAATACAAAATGAGCATTTGAAGCTCCCAACCATTAAGACAACCCAATAGCATTTCCAAATTTCTAATGCAAAAGATTACACAGATCACTTAATATCTTTCATGAAAAATTCAAAGGTTACTTAGCTTAGAGCATCAATCTGAGGCTGAGGTGGAGTCATTTTCAGAGCTCCTTGCAGAATATTCATTTTCTAGATCCTTCTTGCTGATTTGAGAGCTACTCGTTGTCCTCTTCCTACTCCTCCACATCCTCATCATCATCTTGTTCTTCATCTTCATCCTCTACTGACTCTGCATCCCTTGCCCCTTCATCCTCATCCTCATCTCTTCCTTCCTTTTCCTCAACCTCCTCTGCATCTTCATCTTCATTTTTGAATGAGTCTTTTTTGCCCAATCCATCTAGTTTTTCATCATATTTGTACTGGTACACCCAATTGAGATCTTCATCGAGATTATCCCCAAAGGCAACATTCAGTCCATCGTTGATGCCCAAGAATTTAGTGAGGAAATCAGTATCCATTTTCATCATGCATCTCCAAATTTGGTGGTCTTCCCATTCCCAGCCCTAGACGATGAACAATCTCCTTGGAGGCCCACCATAAATGTTCCTCTATGGGCTAGACCCAAATCTTGAGAATGGGTCCCTAGTAGACATGACTATGGCTAGGTCCCATGGTAGTGGAGTGGTGAGATCAATTTCTATGTTTATGATTGCCTCATGGAGGCCCACAAGATATTCTTCTGTAAAAAGGCAGCTGCAAATTTCCTCAACTAGGATTTTTCTGGTTCTAGCCACCAGAATGCTTTCTAAAAAGCTAGAACAAATGTTCAAATTAACTCAAAATCTATGGTTTGTGCTGAGAAAGTTGAATCCTATCACTTTCCTTACCGCATGAAGCTCTAGCCTATGTTGGAAATTACATACTTCTATCATCCAAGTGGTGTCGATAGGGCTATGAAAGGCAACCTGCTCCAGTTCTGAGCGTAGCTTGATTAGGGTGTCCATAGTTGGTTAACTTCGAGTGGAACTAGTCTCTACTTAAACCAATCTAACTTTGCTTGAATCAAAATGTGAAGCCTTCGCTAGAAAGTATTAATAAGTCCACCCTCTGAACTTTCACACCACCCAACACCAAGCCACTTCATGAATCCCACTAGCAGAGTTAATATCACATCTCTGCCAAACTCTAGCAACTTGCAAGCCATCATGTCCCAGTTGCGCATCCCCAAGGAGTCTGAGATTTGGCAATTTCCTTATTTGGATCTTACTAACACTGACCTCCTCCAAAAAAGAGGCTTTGAGTTCTTCTCCAAAATAGGCACTCTTATTCTGCTAAAGAAGGAAGGATTTTGAATTGGCCTATTTGGATAACAGAGTAAGGTAGTCCTATGTATCAGAGGAGAGGTGACGGTGACGTATGGAGGAGAAAACCCATCATTCCTAGATGATGTATCAGAAAAAATGAGAAGGGAATTATGCCCGCCAAAATGAATTTGAATTTGATGTGACTCATTGAGAGCATTATAAACTCAACTACTGGAAGTCAATTTGACTGGCTGGCATCTAAGTGCCCAAGAGAAAATTCCTACATTTGGTAAGCACATTTTTTTCTAGCACAAATGAGTTGGCAGCTGAGACTTGGGTTGTCCCTGATCTCCAGAGATTATTTTATAGCCATCTTTCACATTGTATTTGCCTGATTTGGATCCGTTCCATATTAGTTCATATTTTCCCTGATTAATCAAAAAGAATATATTCCAGAGAATAGATTTGATTTTCTCTAGATCTAAGGGATCCAAATTTAGCTGTGTGAATTGTTTCCATTGCCATAAACCTGTTTGATGGTCCAAAGAAGAAGGGGAGATATAATCTTTTATTCATGATCCCCACTTATCTAAACAAAGTTTACTAATTCTGTCAGAACCCAGTAGGTTGTTGATGCTTAGATATCCCCCACAAGAATCCTCCAAGAATAGAGCTCTACTTCCATCTTTGATATTCCAAGTGATGTGTTCTTCTATTATAACCCAGGAATTTGAAATAAAGTTACAAATTTTGGACCCTCTTGGGAAGTCATTCACTCTTAATACTTCTTCCTCATTAAGGTTGGAAAAATATTTGCCTCAGATGATTCTAACCCATTTGAGATTTGGATCTCTATGAATTTTCCAAAATAATTTTCTTCCAAGGGATAGATTTTGTGAGAGTTGGTTCTTGATCCCTACCCCATCAGGAACTATTGGTTTGCATATAGTATCCCATGCAATAAGAGAATTTTTTTTTTTTTTTTGTATTTGTGCCTTGCCAAAAGAATTTTTTGAGATTCTTCACTATATCCATATAACTAACCATTGGTAATGAAATGCAGGACATAAGGTAAATGGGAATGGATGTCAATGTGGCTTTGATCATGATGATTCTTCCTATCCAGGATAACCATTTGGATTTCCAATAATCTGTCTTCCTATCTATTCTTTCTCCAATGAATTTCCAAGACACAGTCGATCTTAAGGCTTTATCAATTGGGATTACTAGACAACCATTTTGATTTCCAAGAATCAATCTTCCGATCTATTCTTTCTGCAATGGATTTCCAAGCTGTAGTTGATCTTAGGGATTTATCAATTGGGATTCCTAGATAAGTGCAAGGGAGGGAACCAACCTTAAATACCAAAGTTTTAACAATTTGAAGTTGAGTTTTTAATTTGGTATGGGGAATATTTGAGATTTGTCTTTGTTTACTGCTTGGCTGGAGGCTAGAGCATAGCGATCTAAGATCTTCTTAAGAAAAGAAACTTCCACTTGTGTACCTTTCCTAAATAGGATTGTGTCATTAGAAAACACTGATGAGTGATTGCAGAAACAAAGGATGTGATCTCCACTTCATTTAGGGACCCTTGGGCATGTTGAAGGATAAGATTGTGGCCTAAAGACTCTGCCAAGATAATGAAGAGAAAGGGGCATACGTGATCTCCTTACCTAATCCATTTTGAGCTAACAAAGTAGCCACGAGGAGATCCATTGGTGAGGATAGAGAATTTAGGGGTTGAAATGCAATAGAATATTAGATTTATCCAGGCCTTTGAGAAGCCAAAATTTTCAATGCATTTAGAATGGAATGTCCAATCTACCTTATCATAAGCCTTTTTAATATCTAGTTTTATGATTAGACTGGGTTGTTTGTTCCTTTGTATAGAATGGATTGCTTCATCAAAAATGATTATGCCACCTAGAATTGATCTCCCTGGCACGAACCTAGTTTTCTCTTCCGTAATGATCTTTCCCAAAAGATTTTTGAGTCTGTTGGCTAAAGCCTTTGAAAGTAGTTTGTAAATTGTATTGCAAAGTGAAATCAGTTTGAATTCATCCATATTGTTGGCATTTTCTTTTTTTGGAACAAGAGAAATGAAATTGTTGTTAATTTTAGTCAAGAACCTACCTAAGGATCGGGCAGCCTCCAATTCCATGTGAGATATTTTCGCAATATGGACTAGCAATGAAGGAAAAAGCTCAAGGGGAACCCATCTAAAACTAGAGCTTTGTCAAGAGCCATCTGACTGAGAGTCTTGAAAATTTCCTCCTCTATGAATTTGGCTATGAGGAGTTGATTTTCCTCTTGAGATATTAGATGTCTTCCAGCATGGCATTCTGAGCTTGAAGCTATGAACCATCAAAATTCTTTAACAAATTTGTGAAGAAATTTACCAATTCAACCTAAATCGATCTCCATATGATATTGAACTAAGACTCATTTGGCATTATTAATGTGATGGATTCTATTGAAACTTCTAAGTTTCTTAGTGTTCTTATGGAAGAATTTAGTGTTTTTTTTCCCCACTTCCAGCCAAGTCTCTATGGTTTTTTGTCTCCAAAAGATCTCTTCCTTTCCTAGGACGTCTTCTTGCTCTCTAAGTGGGAGTTTCTCTAAATAATATTGTTCATGATTCATGCCCTGAAGAAGGATTTTTTCATTCAGATCCTTGAGCTTTTTTCTATTTCAAATTTGGAAGAGAAGATGTTTTTGAAGTGATTTCTTTTCCAAAAAATGAGATTTTGTTTGACAAGTTGAAGCTTTGAGATAAAGAAGAACATTTTTGACCCCTTCACCTAGAAATGTTTCCACCATTCCTCTATTAGTTTGGAAAAATATTTATCTTTTAGCCACATGTTCTCAAATTTAAAGGGGAAAAGAAGGGGTTTGTCCTCCCCAAGAATATCAAGAAAAATTAGATAGTGATCAGAGCCTGAGGTGGGAGAAATGGAGGCTTTAAGATCAAAGGGGAAGGAAGATAAATCACCCTTGAAGAAGAATCTATCAAGGTTTTTTGAGATTTTGTTGAGCCCGAGTCTCTAATTTGTCCAAGTGAATGCCCCATAATCTAAATCTATTTCCATTAGATTTTCTTTCTGCAACCACTCTTTGAAGTTAGTTTGAGATTGGCTTTCTCACTGAGAGCCTCCCATTTTTTTTTAGATATATGTGCAATAGCATTAATGTCCCCTCCCAGTAAGAATTTTCTGTCTAACATCCCTAAAGGAAGATTTTGAGTTCCTTGCATACCTCCAATTTTTGTCTCCTTAGGGTTGGTACATATACATTGAAAATTAAAACTTTTAGATTAGAGCTTAGGCTATTTATATCAACCCCCATCCAATTGGTGCTACTAACCTCGTGTTAGTAAGCTATGTATCTTGTGTTCCAGATTATGGCAATGACCCTAGAGGAACCAATGGCATCCACCACCTCCAAATCCCAATTCTCTAGTTCCTTTGTGAATTTGAGCATCTGCTCAAAATTCATTTTTGTTTCCTGAAGGAGCACTACTTCTTCCCTGATGTGAAGAATGTAGCGTTTGAGAACTTCCTGATTGTTAGGGGAATTCATACCCCTAACATTCCAAGATAGGATTTTCATTAGTCCCTGAGAAGGACCTTCCCCTTCCCAATTTGTAGATAGGTTGTGATCTTTTCTTTATCAAGATCTTCTCCATCTTCAGATCTAAGATCTGACAATGATTTCTTGCCTTACACTTTTTTTGGATGTTTCCATAGTTAGGGGAATTTTCCTATTAATAGATTTTTGGATACCTAAGATATTGTTTTGGTCCAATGAGACTGGGGCCAGGGGAGAGACCTCCATAGACACTTGCGAAGGGTTCAGCATGTTAAAAGAGTTGTTATAAGATTCCTTCAAAGGAGAGTTACAGTAATGCAACCCTTCTATATCTTCCAGACGTTCTTCCTCCTCCACATATTCTACCTATAGTATCCTTTCTACAAAGGAAAGTGAGTTAAAGATTTTATTCGGAGGTGGGCACCACTAGAGAATCCAAAGAGATCATAAACTGCTGTAATTTGGGGGAATGGGTGATCCCTGAGTCTAGTCAATAACCTGAAGATTGATGAGATTTTTCTTATCTGAGACCTTACTTTGTTTGGATCTCAGGACAGATTAGAGAGGCATAATACCTCCTAGCACCTTGTCTGTTGGTGATATCTTATTGGATTTACCTTCCACATTTTTGTTGTTCTTCATGTGTTTGAAGATATCCTTGGTGGACCCCATAGGCACTTCTCTATCTGACCCTTTGGCTAAGATTCTGGACTATTACCTACAACCAGAACTATTGGTAGATGTTTTAGGATCCCACAACTTTGAATTCTAAGGATTAGGCTAAGAGTGTGAGATGGATGTTTGCCTCGCAAATTCTTCCCCTTGAGAGGAAAATATATCCCTCTCTCTCCTCTTTTTGGGCAGTTTCCACATGTCCTTAATTTTTATTTGTAAGATGTCCTCCTTGTCACAAGTGGGAGAGTTATCAGTTGTATCTGAACATTCAACATCAAATCCATCCATGAGGACCATATTGTTGTCCTTTGTCTCTGAGATTGTGACCATTTCTATTTTTGTCTCATTTTCTGCTATGACTTGATCAACAATTTCCTCGATCATTTTTGTTTGCACTTCTACAAACCATTGATATAGTAGGTGATCAATGTATTTATGTTTGAATCGGGGGATTTGAGCCGAAGGAGGGTTATACAAGTTTGACTTAGATGGTTGGACTAGAGATTGGGGAACCCACATTTTTGAGATCCTAGACACATTTGGGGGATATTGCATGGCTCTTATCCCTATCTTAAATTGTGATTGAAAGCTTGAATCTTTTCATGATCTTATTAAAAATTCTAAGGAATTCCAATTGGACCCAACTCCCTTTTGACCTATTATGACCTATTCACACCTCACCCATCATGGATGGGACCCCCTACCTTTTTGGTTTTCTTAGTCTTTTGTTTTGTTTTCTTGGTATCTCTCATTCTGGTATTTTGGGGTTCCTCTTGTTTCTTTTAGAAGTGGCTTTTTTTTGTAGGTCCAAAGTTGGTTTATTTCCTTGTCATTCAAAGATGGACATGTGAAGAGATGATAAGCACAAACTATGACCACTTGAGGGAGTAGGAAATTGGTTGAACATGGAGACTTGAGAGGTACCATCTCAAGCATGGAAAGGAGGTGTGGAGCCCATCATAAATGCCTCTTTTGCACAAGCAAATGTAAATTTTGTAGAGAAAGATCAATTGTTTCATCCATAAGTACAATCTAGAAAAAGGGGGAATTGCTGATGAAGCGCAATCTTTGTTAATTTTTATGAGGATTTTGTTGATTTACCACGATACTCACCAAATAGCAATTTTTACTAAGCCATGGAGTTTGTTGAGAAGCATTACAAGAAAAGGAATTTGTCATATACCCTTGAGCATTCAAATATATCTAAAATGGTCAGGTCCCCTGTCAAGGCATGCTTTCCAATGATGAACCATAATGCTACCTGAAGTTTGAAGACCCACTGAAGTTCAAAGGACACGTTCAGTAAACCTAGTGGTACCAACTCCGCTCAAAATGAATCCCTTGTGGGATTTTCAATACCATTTGGGCACAAGTATCATGCTACTATAAGTATTACTCCATCATCCGCAAATGAAGAACATAAAAATGTAATGATCTCTTCAAGAAGTGAGGTAATGGTCGATGCCAACAAGATCTATTTGGTGCTCAAAATGAAGAAAGTCTCATAAACAAACATGGAAGTCATTCAATGGCATCCAAGTGCACATCATCACTGATAAATAAATTGGAGGTTTGAATATAATGACTTCGTGTCCAAGGGATGATTGTAGTTGACGTACCCACGTGGTCTTGGAAATCCTGCACAAAAGAGTGTGAATTTTGGAACACAAATACCATACAATAGAAGAAGCTCACACAGTCCTTACAAAGACCAAGGAAAATGCTCGTAGTGACTTTGAATTGTGCCTGAGAACACATTATTGGTGATAAGGGAAGCTTTGGAATTTCAAATATAGAATTAAGTCTGCAATGAATGAACAAACATGCCCAACGCTGGTTCACGAAGATGAAAGAAAGATCAGAGAAAATAAAATCCCGCTCACAACACATATCAGAATGGATCAAACGAATCTATGAATGCTTGGCTCTGTGATAAATAATCCAACACACATACAACTAACTTAGGAAAGCCAATGGAGGAGAGAATGAAACATGAATGCTAAAGGCTTAACCGATAAAAACAAGGAAATATAGAGCCCATCCCTTAGAATTTGTAGACTACTGAATGCTCAGAACACCGAACGAGCCAAATCAGGGAGTCATTGATGAATAAGGGAAGCCATGGTAGACTACGAAGGCACTCTCAGTGAGCACACGATAGCAGAGAAGCATATTAAAGAAAAGACTCCATGGTGGCTTATGATCAATACTAATGGTGCAAAACTTAGAGATTTTTGAAAAGAATGCCTACCAATAGAAGATAATCCACTCTGTAATTCAACAGAATTGAGGGAAAGTCAAACATGAGAAAATCCAGGACCAATGTAAATCCCTGCCCGTGCAAAGTGCTGGAGCACGAAATCCACTTGGTCGTGGAATCCCTACCAAGGAAAAAAATACATCACTCTACCAAAATCTCGCTCAACGCAAGTCAGAGCGCAAGTCAACGGATATGAAGGAAATTTCCAGAATCCTCCACTTTCCCAAAAGTGCGTGCAAGCATAATTCCACCCTAGTCAAGGAATTTTGTGAATGAAGGAAATTTCCAGAGCCCACGCCAAAACACACTTGTGCATGATTTCTTCCATGATTAAGGAAATTTTGCAAATTTGGATAATCCACCTACTTGTCTAAGTGTGTCTGAATGCATAGCGATGATTATGAAGAAATTTTTGAAGAGAATGACTCCACGAGTCAAGTAAAATTCAAAAAAATTAAAATTCCTTAATAGCACAAGACCCTCCCACGCATGTAAACTTTGAGTTCAAAGATTTAATTAAATATTAAATTTCATATTTAATATTTAATAAACTTTTAAACAAAGGTGACTTCCAAAAAAATGGAAAACTTCAAAAAATTTGAAAATCATGGAAAATCCAAAAAGTGAGAAAATACGAAACTTAGCAAATCTTGGGAAATTCTAAAGTTTCAGAAAATGGAGAATTTTGAAAAAATTTGAAACAATCCAAAATTTGAAATTTTTTTGAGAAAGATTTGAAAATTCCCTGAAGTCGGAAATTTCCAAAGAGTTAAAAAATGAAATCATAGAAATTTTGTCAGAAAAGTGAAAAAATCAAAAACTCCAAAAATTTGGAAGATCGAAAAATCTCAAAAAAATGGAAGTCTTGGAGAATTCCAAAACTTTGAAAAAGGGGAGAATTTCAGAAAATCGTGAAAAAATGAAAACATGGAAAATTTGAAAATCCAAAATTTTGGAAAATTCTGGAAAAATGACAAAACTTGGAAACATGGTTAAAATTGAAAAATCCAAAAAAATTGGAAATTTGGAAAAATCTCAAGATTTCGGAAAATCAGAAATTGGAAACAAAAGGAGTTTTTTTATTTAAATTAATATCAATTAAATATTAATTCATTTGATATTTAATTAATAAACCTTAAAAAATAAAAAAAGGGATAAATATGAGAAACGATTTAATATTGATTTTTATCTATATTTAATTATAAATTGAAAAAGCGATAAGATAATTGTGAAATTTGGAAGATTAAAAGTGGAATTAAATCACTTTTTTTTGAATTGATATTAAAATATTAAATGTTGAAATTTATTCTTTTTCAATATTCAAAATCAGAAAATCAAAAGGATGGATTAAATCGAAACTTCCTTGTGAAGTAAAGCACTCAGATTGGCAAGTTTTTTCAAAAATGGAGAAATGTAGAGACAAGTGGCATTTATGGGAAAGAATCTTCGCCTAAGTTGGCAGTTTCCTAAATTTAGCTCCCAATTTTTAAAGAAACTTTTTAGGGTTTTAGTCTATATATGAAGACTCTCTCTCATTTTGTAATCACACAAAGCTCGAGAAAACATGTTGATGAGAGATTTTGAGAAATCGAGAGGATTCGAGAGAAGTTTTTCTTGAAAGTTGAGCAACATTCTTGAGGAGAGAGAAAAATTCCAAGAAAGAGGAAATTCACTATTTTTGAAAGGTGTGAAGAATTCAAGATTAAAAGTTTTAGAGGAATTTTTTTAGTAAGTTGGTGGAGAAACACGATTTCGTGGAGAAGAGAGAAATTTGACCTTTGAAGGAAAATTTGTCAGATTTTTAGAATTTCCTCCTTAAGAATTTGGCTTTCTTTTTCGTGCTCATGCACAATTCTTATTTTTGTTTTGAAGGAATGGAGGAGCCAAGAGGAACGAGCTTGATGAGGAAGCAGTTGCTAAAGAATGAACAAAGGAGTTTTTTCCTAGAATCCAAGATTGTTTCAAAGTGGGCAAAGATTGAAGACACTAGCCTCAGAGGCCTGGACATGACAGAGTTTCATAGAAGGATGTTTGGGTATAAATTTCATCAACTAACCAATTTGGCCACCCAAATTATGAACAGTGGAATTGTGGCTGCAACTGCCTTTGCTCCGGCTTTACAGCATTCCAAGCTAATCATGGAATGTGCTAGGCACTTCTATTCAGCAGATAGAACAATCAAATATTTTGATGGAAATATCATTGCAAACATTTCTCCACCCGATATCACGAAGGCATTCATAATCCCTTTTTGTAGGAAATTGGTGTTGAAGATGAAGGAGCAGGCACATAGAGTTTTTTCTGTAGGAATTCAATACTGTGAAAATGTCATAAATGATAAGTGGTTGAGAAAGAATAGATCCCACCATTCAAAATTACCGAAGGAGTTGGCTTGGTTGGATTTCCACAAGGAATACAATGACTTGATCATGATGCTGAGTAGAATCTTTGCATGTCGCACTCCTATCTATTCGAGTCATGGATGTGATTCTTTGTCGAGCAAGTAGTTGAAAAGAATAATCACATGGACTGGGCTGGAATGATCAGTGACAACCTTAGTGAATAGTTGGTGAACCTTGAGAAATCATAGAAGTTTTATATGAGCTCCTATGTCATATACATGTTGGCATAGAATACGAGATATGAGGGATTGCAGTGTAAGGGAGCAATCAGAAGTGGCACTTCAGGGCTGAAAGTTCATGAGTGTTACCCTCAGTTGAATTTGCAGGCCATAGATGATTATGTTTGGGTCAATTATGCCTTCATAATGCGAATCATGAGGAATTTGTAGAAGAAGTTGCACATAAGATTATCTGACGGAGCAATGAAGCTAGTAGACGAACACGGAGCCTTGTTTATTCAGTTTCCCACTTTCTCCTATATCAGAGTGTAGCGATTCTCAACACAACCATACAAGCTTTCAAGGTATCCTACTGACAAGATGGTTCTATTGGAACTTACTCAGAAATTGATAGTGTACGAAAAGATTCAGGGGAAAGAAGAAGTTGGGATTGGATTTCCCAATTTTCATAGGAGAAGCTAAAGATGAAATGTTCGCATGTCTAAAGGCGGCTGAGAGATCCCAAGATGAGTTACACTTCTATCTTCCATTCTACTTAGGAAGACAAAATTTTGATCCCTATAATAAAATCAAGTCGATGGCAGGAGCAAGGTATCAACATAGGACGCACCTTGAAGATTTTTGGGCCAATGCTACAGATGAAAATGAGATTAGGAGAAGGATGCGCTCTAGATTGCCCCTAAACATTATCAGAGCTCAAAAAATCTTTCACATGCCTAATCAGATGAAGGAAGATCCAAATTTTCTTCAGAAAGGGTATAATCTAGAAAAATAAAGGGTTACTCATCCCTATGACTAGCAAAGAAAGGAGATTTCAGATCTTGATGTTTTGGCAAAATGAGTCCTAGACTTCACAAGGTGGTGGATTGAGTGACAAATTGGTAGAATGGGTGTACCAAAGGAGGAATGGACGTATGAGTTATTAGGGAATCAACCACTACATGATGAAAGACCAAATCAAACTTCAAGAGAAAGGATTGAAGAAGAAGATATTTTGTCAAGGAGTGCAGAGCATAGAAAAGAAAAAAGTATTGCTCAGGAAACACACACAAAGAGGAGGTTGGAGCTCCATATTGAAGAGCCATAACAGAAGAGACCAAGATTCAAGGAGATGCCATCCTCACCTAACCAGACTCCAAGTGTGCAGGAGATAGGCTCTTTTTCTAGACAACAAGTAGAAGAAAGTAGGATGAGAGATGAAAAAGGAGAGAAACACGTGACAAGGTCAGTTCAGGATAGATTGAGCATTAACACCAATGAGGGGTTTGCACCCACAAAAAGTAGGGAACAGGATGTTATTGTTAAGGAACATCTTGATGTTTTCTTCTGAAGGATAATAGAAAAAGAGATTCCCATGGCTGAAGAGAAGATTCCCATGATAGAGACACCAGCCCCAGAGGTGATGGCAAAAAGTCCTGGAGCTGAGGAAATCAACACAAAAGCGGTGCAGGGATAGAAGAAGATGGCAGTTCAAAAAGATCAAGGGGCCACCATTCCAGAATGGGTGAGGTAGAGGCTCCAAAGAAGTCAGCAAAAGGAGGTTGACCCAGCCTTCGAATTGTAGGAAATCATGAACAAGGTCAACCAATCACATGAGAAAGGAAAGGCTAAGAGGTTTGCAAAGATTGTCAGAGAAGAGTGTGGGTCCAAAACCCTTCATCTTGCAACACTGGCTGTGACAAAGAAAATGATCAAATCTCTCCAGACAAATATAATGTGGCCAAGTTTGACTTAGGTCATGCCTCCCGAGAGCAGGTATTGAAGGAACTTGATTATTCTACATAGGCGGTCAAGAACAAGATGATGAGATTAGAAGAGAATTATCAAAGGAAGAAGGGATGGATCAGAGCATTATGCTACTACATCAATAGTCTACCTCATCCAGTAAGGGAAGAAGGTCCATCTTTTGTCCCTTCGCCGGTTGTTCCAATTGAGGTGGTAGAGAGTATAGATAGAATCAAGAGAAATTTTTAAGGGGCAGAGGCTTGGATCGAAGGCATCCAAAATGAATCCCACAAGCATGCTGAGGACTTGGTATGAGTTTACAATAGGGCATTGGCCATCCTTTCCCGGATTTAGTGCATGGAGGAATCATGGGAAGATGAGCATATCTTTTAGGATGAGATGATCATGGAATTGCGGGAGTTGTTGGAGATGCCCAGACATGTGCTAGTTGACCATGGGATCATTAAAGAAAGAAAAGCATATGATTTCACCTAATTGTATGGAGCAGTGCTCATGGCCAAGGAAATGTTTGGGCATTTCATTGAGGAATCTTCTTGATTGAAAGGAATAGCTGAGAACATCAAGCGAGAAATCTCCAACACTGTCGCATCACTGATATTAAAAAGGTTGTATGAAAAGGAGATAACTGTAGACAATCTGAAGAGTAAATTGGAGGAATTCTTTAGATTGATTTTATTCATCAGGGATGATTTTGAGAACTTATCCACCTTCTCGAATGATATGCACACTGTTCAGGATTTGTTACCAGAATGGGAGGACAACTTGAAAAAAATGGAACAAGCTATGGTAGCTTTGGAATTCAAGCAAGAATCAGCACCGAGCGTCAGTATAGATAAGTTAGAAGCAGTATTGGGAAGATTCTAGGCATTCAGGAAGAGCGGTCAAAGGTAGATTTTGTGGTGGAGATGCATTTAATGCATAGTGGGCACGCCTAGTCATTTATTGCACCCCCACTCTCCTTCTGATCATGCATGCATAATGGGTACTTATTTCCCACTATGGTAGTGGATTCCTTTTGCATTAAGGTAGATTCCTTCTTCTTTTCCCTAACCCTAATTAGGGTTGAGGTGGCACAATCTAGGCCATCAATTATTGTTTTGATTCGAGACACCCATTGTATTTGAGGACCTATATAAAGGAGTCACTTCTCAATTGTAAGGAGAGAATTTTGAGATTGTTTCTAAAGAGCTATTAAGACAATAAAGTTTTCATTGTTGATTTCATGGTGAATTCTTGATGTGTTTTAGTACTTTCTTGGTTTCATAATTCCCTCATTTAGTCTACATTAGTTGGATAATTTTAGATGAAGTATTGTGATTGCAATGATAAATATGATGGTGTTTTGATGAGTTCCTTTGGTTCATACTTTTGACATTTTACTAATTGTAAATCATTGTGCAAAGTTAGCTTGAACCTCATTCATGCATATGCTTAACTTTTGTCATTTGTGTACATAGTTCATCATGATGGTGTCTGTGGTGGTATGAAAATCCTTTGCATAAACCTTGAAGATTGCATCGGTTCTTGTGTAGTTGTAGTATAACTTGGCGAAGCAAAACCTGGTTATTGGGAATTTTTCAACCAAATTATTGACTATTTATATCATTTCCCTTATGAGTAGATTAAAATTTTTTAACCCTACTTCCTTTTGCTTTCCGCATATTCTGAAAATTCCAAAAAGGGGTTTCATTGCAAATCTTTTAAGACTGAAAGTGTAAGACCCCTTGTGATATTCAACAAATCACATTTACCACCAAGCTTATCCATGGTCAAGAACTGAAATGAAAGGAACCTTGGAGTGACCTATATGATCTTCTCGCAATCTTAGCATATACAAAACTTTGATCAAGAGAGGATTAGATACCTCAATGTTTTGTTCTACTGTTTGGTGGGTCATAAAACACACATCAACATAAACTGGCACTAGAAGGAGGGCCTTCACATAAGTATTATAATATTGTGCATCATGAATCAAGATGGTACTACCATATAGAGACTTTGTACCTGTCCTTCAACTAAATATTGGATTCGAAGATAACGAAGAAGACATAATTGCAAGATAAAACTCTCTCACCTGGAAAGTTAAGAGAAGTGATGTTGAGTATAGGCAAGTCAGTTTTGTATTAGAAGAAGAAGAAGAGAAAGCTCAAAGGACTGAAGCAACTATTCAAAGATCATTAATCATTAAGCTTTCAATGCCAATTAGAAGGAATTAAGGAATATTTCACATACTAGAGTGCATTAACTCATTCTCACCTGAGGTACATTGAAGGATTTTAAGATCTGCTCAGGGAGCAAAAGAATTACAAGAATTAAAGTTTGATCCAAAGGCTAAGTGAGGCAAGAAAAAAGCATCTACCTATCAAAACTCACCAAGTGTAGTGGATCTCACGAGGTGATTTCAAACTCCATCTTTGCAGCGTTGAGTGCAATAAATTTATCAAGAGAAACAAGGGTTAAATCAAGGAGGACATCTACAAGGAACTACACAAATTCAATGAATAATAGTTTAGATACCCATACAAGTATTTTATCCTGCAGCCGTTCAACAACAAGTTCCAGCAATGGAACAACAACCATGGTGTCCTCAAAATGTGTCACCTCTCGCAACGTTTGCCACTTATCATAATATGCCAAAGAATCCAGAGCATTTTTGTTCTAAGTTCTTTGTTAATGACGTCAACCACATTGCTGATGAACACATTAAGATTTTTGAAGATGCCCTTCAAAAAAAAAATGTTCAAGAAGAGGATGTTGCTTACAGGATATTTCTCTACTCACTAGGGGAGGAAACATTTTACTAGTACATCAATCTACCTCCAAATTCAATCTCAACTTGGCAAGAATTGAAGGATACTTTCCTTGGGAAGTTTATATTGCCAATTACTCTAGCGGAGTTGCATAGACAGTTCATTAAGATAATAAGGCAGGAATGTGAGCCAATTGGTGCCTTTAACAATAGATTCCAGAGGGCCTATTCAAGATTACGCGATCCCTATGACATGGGTGACAATGCAAAATGACCTATTTATTATGCATCTCTAGATTGCTTCACCTCCATGTTTGTCAAGAAGAATCATCCACCTCAAGCTAATTTGATTCAAGCTTACACAGAGGTTGAGAGAGTAAGTTTACAGTCACTAGCAACTGCTACTATAGTGCTAAATTTCTTTGGGAATCCTAATGCTTTCAAACAAGGAATGATGAACCATACGCCTGCTCTTAATCATGTTCCTGTTCCTTCCAATTAGTTAGTGCCGCATCCGGGGGCTCCTGTGTCTCAAGCAATGCCAGCACAAACTGTATATCTCCAGAACATGACAACTACGACAAGGACTCAAGAAGAAAGAGAAGAGATGAGGGATCTGATAGAGCAAGTAAAGAACTTGTCCACTAAGGTCAACTACCTCAGAAATAAAAATAATCAATTGCATAATCAACAAAGAAATTACCAGTCACATCAAGGTAACAAACGAGGATATTAAGGGAACCCTCCAGCTCACCAAGAGAATCCTCAAGGATATAATCAGGGATACCATGATAATCATTCAGGATATCAAAACAATAATCAAAATTATCAAGAGAACAATTCTGGGTATTGTAATAACAACCAAGGCCACTAGATAATATCATGGTACACAAATCCAAACAAAGGCAGTGTACCCTCACCATTAGAAAATCCACCAGCTACTGAAAACTGACCGACAAATAAATTTTTCCTAGCTGAAGTAGTGTTGTTCAGATGGTGTCAATTGCATGAGACAAATAACCATTCCAAGTTACAATGCCAAGAATTTCAGAGGGTCGCCAACATTTTCAAAGGAGAAGTAAGAAGCACTACCACACCTAAAAATCCTTCGCCTATGGGGTATGTGTTGGCTCCTTCACCAAGGTACGACCAAGTGCCGGTCTTTGATGATTTCACATTTCTTCCTCCTAATGTACAAGATTACATGCTAGTGCAGAATAATCAGAGATTCCCACCAATATCAGCCAATGGTCCTGTGGAGGTGCCCATGCATCAAATTCCACTAGGAAATCACCCTCCACATACATCCCCAAATCAACCATTACATAGGGATGGGTTTTCCTTCCCTCCATTATACAAGAGTGTCCTAGTGGAGGGAGTAAGTGAAGTTCAGACATTTCAACAGACTTTTGGTAATGCGGCTCTTAAAACATATCAAAGGAATTATAGAAATCATGAACCCATGACAACATGAAATCCACCAAACAATTTTTCAATGCCTCCACATCCCAATGCGAGTAATGTACTTAGTCCTCTAAGAGACTCACCAGAGTATCAACCATCAGCTAGTTCAAAAGGTGAAAGAAGGCAACAGACAACAATGAATGCTCCACAAAATGAAAGAGAACAACTTACTACACAATCTACCACTCATCATAGAGAAATGAAACAGAAAGAAAATCCTCCTAGGGAGGAATTTAAGAGGTTGAGCTCTTTCATGCTAGAAGAATTCAAGATGATCAAAGTTAGTCTGCCATTATATAAATTGATGAAAATCCCAAAAGTTAGAAAAACCTTATTGGGAAGTCTGAAGGATGTTGCTCCCAGGAACATTTTCCAAGGTGTGTCACATCCACCTAAGACCAACCCCAACAACCCTCAGTTTGGTTTTGCACAGAATATAAATATATTTGAGGATGTATAACCAGATGCATCTCATGTACACCAAATCCCTCTAGGCTTCATTGGAAAGGTACAAAATTTTCCTTATGACCGAAGGGTCATGTCAGATGGATTCATGTCACAAAGTGATCCTACAGCTAATGGAAAAGAGATAAATGGAAATGCAGATGCTCTGAAAGAAGAAAGAACAAACCAGGACAGAGATGATACTTCACATAGTACGACGCATGAAGAATTTAATCTAAGAGAACAAAAGTCTCTTGCTTTCTATCAAGGAAAGGAGGATCCTGCCCCATTCCTTGTGTCAATTCGAATATTTGGGAAAATGTTACATAACTTCTTGATAGATTCTAGTGCATCTAGTAATGTAATGCCCCTGGAAATATGTAGAAAATTGGGATTGATCCCACTATAGACAGATAAGAAAGTGACGCAGCTAGATAAAACCGAAGTCTTGGTTGTGGGAGAATTGAATAACATTCATATGAAACTTGCTTCAGATCCTTGAATCCAAAGCTGCATTGATATATCCATCGTGGACATTCCAGAAGGATATGGTACGATTTTAAGCAAAGATTGGGCAAGGAAGTTGAATAGATACATAGCTACTAACTTTTCTCATATGTGGCTACCATGGAGAGGAATCCCAAATAAGATTAGGATAGAAATTACACCTAGTCTCTAACTACTAATAACCGAATACAGTAGAGACAATGAGGTTTTATTCATGGAAACAACTTTGGGATCATATGTGCCCAAAACTGGAGAAATTTTGATGTTACAAGGTTATAATCAAGGAGGATGTCCAAATGTGATCCCCAATTTTACTAAAGCCCCTATTGATAATGATCCAAAGCCAACTTTGAATGATGGGATGTTTGAAAATTTTAAGAACTTTGTCCTAAGGAGTGTGAAGAAAGAAGTCGAATTGGGCAAAGATGCTTGCATTCAAAACCTGTTGTTACCCAATTGGTGCAAAATTCACAATGCTTTCCACTCAAAAATTTCATGCACAATGTGTAAATCTATAGTTGTCCAAGTGTCAAAGATGGTTCTACAAGTGTTAATGATTAGAAATGTTGGCGAGATTGTCAATGTTGAAAATTCACCGAATGTGACGAGGCCACAACTGCAAGAAATTGGAGAAGATAAAAACCAAAGTTTCCAAGGAAACCATGATGAAGAAATAGATGAACCAGGATCTGAATCATCCTGCATACAAAATGATGTTCAAGCATGGACACTATCATTTGATGGTTCCAATTTGAAGAAAGGAAATGGAGCAGGCATTGAGTTGGTCAGTCCGAATGTAGAAACTTACTTAGCAGCACACAGATTGCAGTCCCCATGCAAAAAAAATGTCACTGAGTATGAATCATTAGTTATTGGATTGCTACTTGCTACCCAAAAGGGCGCCAGGGTCTTGCATGTGCGCAGAGACTCATACATTGTAGTCAGACAAGTTCAGAAATAATATTCATGCCATGACAAAAGGTTTGGTCGCTATCGTAATAGAGTTTGGGACTTAATTGAAAGCTTTGACGCTTTCAACATTAAAAGGATAGGTAGAGAAAATAATCTGGTGGCAAACTCACTAGCCCAATCCACAAGTTCCTTAGAACCATTGGCTATGGAATGTGTGAATAAATTCACAGTTGATCTAACATTAGTACCCTTAGTCCTTGACAATGTTAAAAATTTCTAGGTGTTTGAAGATGATAATCATATCCTCAAGTTTTTGATGAGTTCAAGGGTATTTGAAGCACAAGTCATCAATGAAGGAGAACAACAACAAGCACATATTGAAATTGATGAAATCATGAATTTAAGGACAAACACCATTCCTAAGGGGATGATAGAGTTGGAAAGAATTTTTGATTCTGACAAACTGAGTGCCCTCAAGTACTAGACATCCGATGGAGGTGAATGTGAAAAGGTAAATATAGGAATAGAGGAGGATGTCAAGAATGTTTTTATTGGGAATGTCTGTACTCTGGAAGAGAAAGAAGGCATCCTAAATTTGATGAAGGAATTTCCAGATGTAATTGCATGGGGATATAAAGATCTGAAGACATATGATACATCCCTCATCACACATAAAATCCCTCTCAATCCAAGTAGTAAACCATTCCGATAGAGAGAGAGGCCAATAAATCCGATGTTGGAACCTTTGATCCAGCAAGAGGTCATGAAGCTACTTTTGGCAAGGATTATCTTTCTAGTTAAACACTCAATGTGGGTCACCAACCTGGTTCCTGTTAGAAAGAAAAATGGAGAAATAAGATTATGCGTGGATTTCCTGAAATCTTAATAGAGCTTCAGATAAAGACAATTATCCGGTGCCATCCTTAGATGAAGTAATACAAGTTGTGAATGGGTCTTAGATGATGTCATTTTTAGATGGCTATTCTAGATATAACCAAGTAATGGTGGAGGAAGAAGATAGATTAAAAACTCCATTTACAATAAAGTGGGGCACATTTGCTTACAGAAGAATGCTCTTCAGTTTGATCAATGCTAGAGCCACCTTCCAAAGGGCCATGGACTAAGCCTTCAAAGATCTGGTTGGGAAATGCATCATTATATGCATAGATGATCTCACTTTATTTTCTAGACATAGAGAAAATCACATAAATGATTTACGAAGAATTTTCTAAAGATGTAGAAGATATGGGATATCATTAAATCCAAAGAAATGCATGTTCGTTGTCACCGAAGGAAAACTATTAGGTCATGTGTTCTCTGAATGCAGAATCTCAATTGATCCTGAGCGCATTGAAGCCATCTCCAAGATTGGCCTACCAGCTAGCCAGAAAGAATTGAAGTCATTCTTTGGAAAAATCAACTTTGTTAGGAAGTTCATTACCGGATTCGCCGAGATAGTCCAACCACTAAATGATATGTTGAAAAAAGGTGCAAAAATAGATTGGAAAGCAACATCAAAGAGAGCATTTGAAGAAATCAAACAAGATATTGTGGATTATCCTATCTTGGTTAGCCCAGATTACACCAAACCATTCTACATATAGTCCTTTACTTCAGAACACACATGTGCGGCTATCCTCACTCAAAGATTAGAAGAGAAAGATGAGCATCCTATTGCATTCATGAGTTCCCCACTGAAGGATGCAAAATTGAGATACCCAAACATTGAAAAACAAGCCTATGCTTTGGTGAAGGCGATAAAGAAATTTAGACATTACATTTTGAGAATCAAAGTGTACGCAATAGTCCCCAATGCCACAGTAAAAACCTTGGTAATGCAGAATGAGTTAGGAGAAAGAAGAGGAAAATGGATGGCGATCATTCGAGAATACGATATGGAAATACAACTGATGAAACTGGTGCGTAGGAAAGCTCTAACACAAATAATCGCTACGACTGGACCAAGATTAATACAACAAGTGTATGTGTTAGAAGAAGTGTCTCCGGATGAATGGTATGATGACAATGTCTACTACTTGTTGAATCATAAGTCCTCTTCACTCTTGAATCTAGTACAAAAGACAACATTAAGAATGAAAAGTCAACATTTTATGCTTCAAGGAGTTTTCTTGTATAGGAAGAATCACAATGGAATATATCTAAGATGTGTCAATAGGGAAGAAGAAAGACAAATTATTGAGCACTTCCATAGTAAGCATGGGACAAGTCATGGAAGAAGTTTGGCTATAGCCCATCAAATCTCCAGTGCAGGTTATTATTGGCCCACATTATTTTAGGATGCCCATGAAAATGTGAAAACCTGTCACACATGTCAAGTAGTTTTTGTGTGTGAAAGGAATCCTACCATGTCATTACAACTTGTTATTGAAGTAAAGCCTTTTGCTAAGTGGGGGTTAGACTTTATTGGTCTGATTAATCCACCTTCTTCAGGACAACACAATTATATCCTAACTGCTACAGATTATTGCACATGGTGGTCAGGGGCCCAAGTTCTTAAACAGTGCACAACCAATGTGGTCATCAAGTTCCTTGAAGAGAACATCATTACTAGCTTTGGATTTCCACATGCCTTGGCATGCAACAATGGTTCCAAATCTACATATTTGAAGTTTTTTAACTGGGCATTTGACTATGGGATAACATTAAAGTTTTCATCAAACTACTATCCACAAGGAAATGGATTGGCCAAATCAACGAATAAGAATTTGTTGAGTGCCATCAAGAAGTTACTAGACAAGAATCCAAAGGATTGGGACACACAATTAAGATTCTCCCTTTGGGCGGAAAGAATCAGAATTAAGAGCTCTATAGGGACGTCTCCCTATGACTTGGTTTATGGGCAGGATCCAGTCTTCCCAATCCAGTTAAGGATCCCGACATTACAAGTTATGCAAGAGTACATGGAAGGAGAAGATAGAGTACAGACATGTCTGACTCAATTACCACATTTAGAAGAGAAAAGAGATCAAGCACTAGAAAAGTTTGAAAAGCATCAGGGAGTAGTCAAAAGATGGTTCGACAGAATGGCTAAAGTCAAGGAGTTTCAGATTTTAGATTTGGTTCTCCATTGGGACAAGGCCCATGAGAAGAGAGGTGATCACGATAAGTTTGACAATTTGTGGAAGGGCCCTTATAAAATTTTTGAAATAATTGGAGATAATGCATTTAAGCTGAAGACTCTAATAGGAGAGGAAGTCTCGTTGCCTGTCAATGGAAAATTCCTAAAGAATTATTTCTAACCCTAGGTTTCCTTCCAGAAGCCTTGTACATAGCTAGTATAGGTTTCCCTTATGTTCTTCATTTTGGTTTCCTTGTTTTTCTGCTTTCCTGTTATGTCTTCTTTTGTAGTTTCAAGGGGGGTTTTTGGTGTGTTTCCTCTGTCATTTCTCTCCTGTTGGTTTTCTTCCCTCAGTGGGATTTTGGTTTTGTCGTAGTTTAGGTTGTTTTTTCTTTGTTAGTTTAAAGTTTGTTTCCCCTGAGTTTTCTTGCTCGGGCAGTTTTGGTTTTCTTTCCCTTGTTTTTGGTTTCAGGTTTTGGTTTTGCCAAGCAGCTTGAAGGGTTGGAGTTCTCATTTGTGAGAGGGCAGTGTGTGTTTCCTAACTTCATCTAAAGGTCCCACTAAGTCTTGTTTATTTCATTTCCTAGATAACTATTTATGAAGACCCTAAGAAGTTGAGGTTGTCTATCTTATGTTTATCATGGGGTGGAATGCGAACTTAACTCATAAGGTTAATCATATATTGTGTCTCGACATTTAAACTTTGAGATTACTATATCTTTCACACCTAATAAATTGCTCTGATTCATTGAAGATTCTTTGGAGGGGTCATGACTTGTGAAAAATCTTAAATCTTTCTTCAGCACCACTGTAATTCCCTAACCCATAATGGGCTTCACTACTCACGAGCCGAGTAAAAGGAAAAGAAATGCAATATCAGAAAGAAAGAGAAAAGAAAACAAAATTAAGATAAAATATCAAAATATTGGCTTTGGGGATACACAAACATCTCTATAGGTGTTCAAAAGAATAATTTGCGGGAAGTAGAGTGAACTTCATGGGATTACAGTGACAACCTTTTCGGGGCTATGCACGCCTGACTGGCAGCAAGGCAATGTCCAGGATGCTTTTGGAGTCAAAAGAAATATAACTTGTCATGACTAATCTTGAGGTTCCCAAATTGTCTTGTCGAGCACGAATTAATGCATTTGCATACACATGGGAAATTATAGACTAAGGGTGTCTTGATCCAATATATGATTCTTCTCCCCTTTTGATTTCATTTTCTTTCTTCATGATGACGTATTATTGATTAACCAAAGATTCTGAGTTTGGATTAATTTTTTATCCTTGAAATGTTTTCAACATTTCTCTTGTGGAGTCGCCAGATGTTGTGACCTATTCACACCTTTCCCATCATGGATTGGACCCCCTGCCTTTCTGGTTTGCTTGGTCTTTTGTTTTGTTGTCTTGGTGGCTCTGGCTCCGGTCTTTTGGGGTTCCTCTTATTTATTTTAGAAGTGGCTTTTTTTTATAGGTCCAAAGTTGGTTTATTTCCTTGTCATTCAAAGATGAACATGTGAGGAGATGATAAGCACAAACTATGACCACTTGAGGGAGTAGGAAATTGGTTGAATATGGAGACTTGAGAGGTACCATCTCAAGCATGACAAAGAGGTGTGGAACCTAGCATAAATGCCTCTTTTGCACCAGTAGATGTAAATTTTGCAGAGAAAGATCAATTGTTTCATCCACAAGTACAATCTAGAAAAAGGGAGAATCGCTGATGAAGTGCAATCTTTGTTATGTTTTATGAGGATTTTGTTGATCTACCACAATATTCACCAGATAGCAATTTTTATTAAGCCATGGAGTTTGTTCAGAAGAATTGCAAGAAAAAGAATCTTTCATACACCCTTGAGCATTCAAATATATCCAAAATGACCAGGTCCCCTGTCAAGGCATGCTTTCCAATGATGAACCATAATGCTACCTGAATTTTGAAGACCCACTGAAGTTCAAAGGACTCATTCAGTAAAGCTAGTGGTACCAACTCCACTCAAAATAAATCCCTTGTGGGATTTTCAATGCCATTTGGGCACAAGTATCATGATACTATAAGTATTACTCCGTCGTCCACAAAAGAAGCACATAAAAATGTCATGATCTCTTCAAGAAGTGAGGGAATGGTCGATGCCAACAAGATCTATTTGGTGCTCAAAATGAAGAAAGTCTCATAAACAAACATGGCAGTCAGTTAATGGCACCCAAGCGCACATCATCACTGACAAAGAAATTGGAGGTTTGAACAGAATGGCTTTGTGTCCAAGGGATGTTTGTAGTTGAAATATCCATGTGGTCTTGGAAATCCTGCACAAAAGAGTGTGAATTTCTGAACACAAATCCCATATAATAGAAGACTCTTGCACAGTCTGTACAAACACCAAGGAAAACCCTCACCAGTGACTTTGACTTGTGCCCGAGTACACATTGCTGGTGATAAGGGAAGCTTTGGAATTTTAAATAAAGAAGTTTGCAATGAATGAACAAACATGCCCAATGCTAGTTCATGAAGGTGAAAGAAAGATCAGAGAAAATTAAATCCCGCTCAATGCATATCGGAATGGATCAAACAAATCTATGAATGCTTGGCTCTGTGATAAAGAACCCAACACACATACAAATAACTTAGGAAAGCTAATGGAGGAGTGAATGAAATGTAAATGCTAAAGCCTTACCCGAGAAAAATAAGAAAATCCAGAGCCCATCCCTTAGAATTCGTAGACTACTAAATGCTTAGAGCACCGAACGAGTCAAGTCATGGAGTCATTGATGAAGAAGGGAAGCCATGGTAGACTACAAAAGCACTACCAGTGAGCACATGATAGCAGAGAAGTGTATTAAAGAAAAGACTCCACGATGGCTTAGGATCAACACTAATGGTGCAAAAATCAGTGATGTTTGAAAATAACACCCGCCAATAGTAGATAATCCACTCCGCGTGATTCAATGGAGTTGAGGGAAAGTCAAACACGAGAAAATCTAGGACCAATGTAAGTCCCCGGCCGTGCAAAGTGCTGGAGCGTGGAATCCACTTGGTCATGGAATCCCTGCCAAGGGAAAGAATCTGAAGGAAAAGAATTTGTCACTCTACCAAAATCTCACTCAGCTCAAATCAAAGCGCAAGTCAATAGCTATGAAGGAAATTTCCAGAATCCTCCACTTTCCCAAAAGTGCGCCCAAGTGTAATTCCACCCTAGTCAAGGAATTTTATGAATGAAGGAAATTTCCAGGGCCCACGCCAAATCACACTTGGGCATGATTTCTTCCATGATTAGGGAAATTTTGCAAATTTGGATAATCCACCCACTTGTCTAAGTGTGTCTGAATGCATAGCAATGATTATGAAGAAATTTCTGAAGAGAATGAATCCACGGGTCAAGTAAAATTCAAAAAAATTAAAATTCCTCAATAACGCAAGACCCTCCCATGCATGAAAACTTTGAGTTCGAAGATTTAACTAAATATTAAATTTTATATTTAATATTTAATAAACTTTTAAACAAAGGGGACTTCCAAAAAAATGGAAAACTTCAAAAAAATTGAAAATCATGGAAAAATCCAAAAAAGTGAGAAAATTTGAAACTTAGAAAATCTTGGGAAATTCCATAGATTCAGAAAATGGAGAATTTCAAAAAAAAATTGAAAAAAATCTGAAATTTGGAATTTTTTCAGAAAGATTGAAAATTCCCTGAAGTCAGAAATTTTTGAAGATTTAAAAAATGAAATCATGGAAATTTTGTCAGAAAAGTGAAAAAATCCAAACTCGGAAAAGTTGGAAGATTGAAAAATCTCGAAAAAAAAATGGAAGTCTTGGAGAATTCTGCAATTTTGGAAAGGGGGGAATTTTAGAAAATATTGAAAAAATGAAATTGTGGAAAAGTTGAAAATCCAAAATTTTGGAAAATGACAAAACTTGGAAACATGGTTAAAATAAAAAAATCCAAAAAATTTGGAAATTTGGAAAAAAATCAAGATTTCAGAAAATCGGAAATTGGAAACAAAAGGAGTTTTATGGATTTAAATATTATAATATTATTTAAATATTGATTTATTTAATATTTAATTAATAAACCTTCAAAAATAAAAAAAGTGATAAAGATGAGAAATGATTAAATATTGATTTTTATCGATATTTAATTATAAATTGAAAAAGCGACAAGATAATTGTGAAATTTCGAAGATTAAAAGTGGAATTAAATTGCTTTTTTTTGAATTGATATTAAAAGATTAAATGTTGAAATTTATTCTTTTTCAATATTTAAAATCAGAAAATCAAAAGGATGGATTCAATCAAAACTTCCTCATGAAGTAAAGTGCTCAGATTGGCAAGTTTTTTCAAAAATGGAGAAAAGTAGAGACAAGTGGGATTTATGGGAAAGAATCTTCACCTAAGTTGGCAGTTTCCTAAATTTAGCTCCTAGTTTTTAAAGCAGCTTTTCAGGGTTTTAGTCTATATATGAAGACTCTCTCTCATTTGGTCATCACACAAAGGTCAATAAAATAGGTTGATAAGAGATTTTGAGGAATCAAGATGATTCGAGAGAAGTTTTTCTTGAAAGTTGAGCAAGATTATTGAGGAGAGAGAAAATTTCCAACCAGGAGGAAATTCACTATTTTCGAAAGGCGTGAAGATTTCCAGATTAAAAGTTTCAGAGGAATTTTTTTAGTAAGTTGGTGGAGAAACACAATTTCATGGAGAAGAGAAAAATTTAACCTCTGAAGGAAAATTTGTCAGATTTTCAGAATTTCCTCCTTAAGAATTTGGCTTGCTTTTTCATTCTCGTGCACAATTCTTATGTTTGTTTTGATTTTTTGTTTTGCAGGAATGGTCGAGCCAAGAGGAGCGAGCATGGCAAGGAAGCAGTTGATAAAGAACGAACATAGGAGTTTTTTCCCAGAATCCAAGATTGTTTTGAAGTGGAAAGAGATTAGAGACACTAGCTTCGGACGCCTGGACATGATAGAGTTTCATAGAAGGATGTTTGGGTATAAAGATCACCAACTGACCAATTTGGCCACCTGAATTTTAAACAGTGGAATTGTGGCTGCAACTGGCTTTGCTCTGGCTTTTTGGCATTCTGAGTTGATTGTGGAATGCACCAGCAACTTCAATTTAGGAGATAGAACGATCAAAGATTCTGATGGAAATATCATTGCAAACCTTTCTCCACCCGCAATTGCGGAGGCATTCAGAATCCCTTTTTCTAGGAAATTGATGTTGAAGACAAAGGAGCTGGCACATAGAGTTTTTTCTGCAGGAATTCAATACTATGAAAATGTCATCAATGATAAGTGGTTGAGAAAGAATAGATCCCACCATTCAAAATTACCGAAAGAGTTTGGTTGGTTGGGTTTCCACAGGGAATACATTGACTTGATCACGATGTTGAGTAGAATATTTGGCATGCCGCAATCCTATCTATTCGAGTCATGGATGTGGTACATTTTTGAGCAAGTAGTTGAAGAGAACTATCACATGGACTTGGCTAGAATGATCAGTGACAACCTCAGTGAACAGTTGGCAAACCTCAAACAATAACAAAAATTTTATATGAGCTCGTATGTCATATACATGTTGGCATGGAATACGAGATATGAGGGATTGCGGTGTAAGGGAGAAATCAAAAGTGGCACTTCACGGCTGAAAGTTCACGAGAGTAATCCTCAGTTGCATTTGCAAGCCATAGATGATTGTGTCTAGGTCAATGATGCCTTCACAATGTGAATCATGAGGAATTTGCAGAAGAAGTTGCACATGAGATTATCTCATGGAGCAATGAAGCTAGTGGAGGAATACGGAGCCTAGTTTATATATTTCCCCACTTTCTCCTATATCAGAGTGCAAGGATTCTCGGCACAACCATACAAGCTTCCAAGATATTCTATTGACAAGATGGTTTTGTTGGAACTTACTTGGCAATTGACAGTGTACGACAAGATTCAGAAAGGAAAGAAGAAGTTGGGATTGGATTTCTTGATTTCCATAGGAGAAGATAAAGCTGAAATGTGCCCGTGTCTAAAGGCACCTGAGAGATCCCAGGATGAGTTACCCTTCTTCCATCTTCCATTATACTTAGGAAGACCAGATTTTGATCCCTATAACAAAATCAAGTTGATGGCAGGAGCAAGGTATCGACATAGGACACACGTTAAAGATTTTTGGGCCAATGCTATAGATGAAAATGAGATTAGGAAAAGGATGCACTCCAGATTGCCCCTGAACATCATCAGATCTCACAAACTCTTTCACGTGCCTGATCAGATGAAGGAAGATCCAAATGTGCTTCAGAAAGGGTATAATCCAGAAAAAGAAAGGGTTACTCATCCCTATGAATGGCAAAGAAAGGAGATTTCAGATCTTGATGTTTTGGCAAAACTAGTCCTGGACTTCACAAGGTGGTGGATTGAGCGACAACTTGGTAGAATGACTATATCGAAGGAGGAATGGACTTACAAGTTATTAGGGCATCAACCGCTACAGGATGAAAGACCAAAGTAAAAAAGGAGAAGGGATTGAAGAAGGAGAAATTTTTTCAGGGAGTGCAGAGCACAGAAAAGAAAATAGTATTGCTCAGGAAACACACACAAAGAGTAGGTTGGATCTCCATATTCAAGAGCCACAATAGAAGAGACCAAGAGTCGAAGAGATGCCATCCTCACCTAGCCCAACTCCAAGTGTGCAGGAGATAGGTGCATTTTCCAGACAAGATGTAGAAGCAAGTAAGGTGAGAGCTAAGCAAGGAGAGAAACATGTGACAAGGTGAGTTCATGATAGATTGAGCATTAACACCAATGAGAGGTTTGCACCTGCAAAAAGTAGGGAACAAGATGCTACCACTAAGGAAAGTCTTGGTGTTTTATTCAAAAGGATAATAGAAGAATAGATTTGCACGGCCGAAGAGGAAATTCCCATGACAGAGACACCAGCCCCACAGGTGATGGTAGAAAGTCCTGGAGCTGAGTAAATCGACACAAGAGCAGTGTAGGGACAGAAGCAGGTGGCAGTTCAGAAAGATCAAGGGAATGCCATTCCAGAATGGGTGAGGCAGAGGCTCCAAAGAAGTCAGGAAAAGGAGGTTGACCCAACCTTTGAATTGCAAAAAATCATGAACAGGGTCAACCAATCACATGAGAAAGGAAAGGCTAAGAGGTTTACGAAGATTGTCAGAGAAGAGTGTGGGTGTAGAACCTTTCATTTTGCAACACCGACCATGGAAAAAGAAAAGGATCAAATTGCTCCAGACGAATATAATGTGGCCGAGTTTGACTTAGGTCATGCCTCCCGAGAGTAGGTATTGGAGGAATTTGATGATTCTACACAGGCGGTCAAGAACAAGATGAGGAGATTAGAAGAGAAGTATCAAAGGAAAAAAGTAGAAATTAGAGCATTATGCGACTACATCAGTAGTCTACCTCATCTAGTAAGGGAAGAAGGTCCATCTTTTTTCCCTCCACTGGTTATTCCAACTGGGGCAGTAGAGAGTATAGATAGAATCATAAGAAATTCTCAAGGGGCAGAGGCTTGGATCGAAGGCATCCAAAATGAAGCCCACAAGCATGTTGAGGACTTGGTATGAGTTTACAACAAGGCATTGGCCATCCTTTCCTGGATTCAGTGCATGGAGGAATCGTGGGAAGATGAGCATATCTATTAGGATGAGATGATCATGGAATTGTAGGAGCTCATGGAGATGCCCAAGCATGTGCTAGTTGACCATGGGATCATTAAAGAAGGAGAACCATATGATTTCACCCGATGGTATGGAGTAGTGCTCTTGGCCAAGGAAATGTTTGGGCATTTCATTGAGGAATCTTCTCGATTAAAGGGAATACATGAGAACATCAAGAAAGAAATCTCCAACACTGTCGCATCATTGATATCAAAAAGGTTGTATGAAAAGGAGATAACTATAGACAACATTAAGAGTAAATTGGAAGAATTCTTTAGATTGAATTTCTTCACCAGGGATGATTTTGAGAACTTCTCCACCTTCTTGAATGATATGCACACTACTCAGGATTTGTTTCCAGAATGGGAGGACAACTTGAAAAAAGTTGAACAAGCTATGGTAGCTTTGGAATTCAAGGAGGAATCATCACCAAGTGTCAGTATAGATGAGTTAGAAGCAGTACTGGGAAGATTCCAGGCATTCAAGCAAAGCGGTCAAAGGTAGATTCTATGGTGGAAATGAATTTTATGCATAGTGGGCATGCCTAGTGGTCATTTATTGCACACCCACTCTCCTTTTGAGCATGCATGCATAATAGGCACTTATTTCCCACTATGGTAGTGGATTCCTTTTGAATTAAGGTAGATTCCTTCTTCATTTCCCTAACCCTAATTAGGGCTGAGGTGGCACAATTTGGGCCATTGGTTATTGTTTTGATCTAGGCCACCCGTTGTATTCAAGGACCTATATAAAGGCCTCACTTCTCATTTGTAAGGAGTGAATTTTGAGATTGTTGCTAAAGAACAACTAAGACAATAAATTTTTCATTGTTGGTTTCATGGTGAATACTTGATGTGTTTTAGTGCTTGGTTGGTTTCATAATTCCCTCATTTAGTTTAGATTAGTTGGATAATGTTAGATGAAGTGTTGTGATTACAATGATAAATATGATGGTGTTTTGATGAGTTCCTTTGGTTCATACTTTTGACATTTTATTGATTATAAATTGTTGTGCAAAGTTAGCCTGAACCTCATTCATGCATATGCTTAACTTCTATCATTCGCGTACATTGTTCTTCATGATGGTGTCCGTGGTGGTATGAAAATCCTCTGCATAAACCTTGAAGATTGCATTGGTTCTCTTTTAGTTGTAGTATAACTTGGCGAAGCGAAACCTAGTTATTGGGAATTTGTCCACCGAAGTATTGACTAGTGCTATCATTGCCCTTAGCAGTAGATTAAAATTTCAGAACCCTACTTCCTTTTTCTTTCTGCATATTCTAAAAATTCCAAAAATGTGTTTCATTGCAAATCTTTCAAGACTGAAAATGTAAGACCCCTTGTGATATTCAGCAAATCACATTTACCACCGAGTTTATCCATGGTCAAGACCTGACACGAAAGGAACATTGGAGTGACCTATATGATCTTCTCGCAATCTTAGCATATACGAAACTTTGATGAAGAGAGGATAAGATACCTTGGTGTTTTGTTCTACTCTTTCATGGGTCATAAAATGTACATCAACACGACCCCACTGAGGATCAGTTTGTTCTTCAAGGGATGGAACCTGTGGGCCTATTAAATATAATCTCTTCTGGAAGTCTTGTGAGGAGTTTTTGATTCTCTAGTATAGTAGCCATAAAAATAGTGTGATCTCTTGATTGTATTTATCCTCCATCAGTGATATCCCCGTAATAGTCAGGTCCTCCATCTATGTTGCTTCTGGAAGAAGGATAGAAGAATGATATTTATCTTCCGTCATTGGGATCCCCGTTGTTGATAGTCCCGTTGTTGATAGTAATTCCATCTATGCTATCTCTGGAAAAAGAACAAAAGGATGATTCTTTGAATCTCATGATTTCCAATGTTCCCAATCACACCCATTCTCCTCATTGTCTCACCTTGGGTCTTTTTCAAGAGCAGAGAGTTCTTGTGCAGATCCAGAAACCAACACGTTGAGGTCTTGTTCTAACACTATCTTGAGATGGTCATAAGATACAATATGAATCCATGTTCCAAACTTGGATATGATCTTAATAGAACAAGGAATTTCTTTGTCTAGATTCACGAGAAGATATAGTCTGGGAGTTGCATACTTCTCCTGGTAAGAGTGATTAAGATAAATGTCTAGTTTATTGGTGAATATTTGTAAAATTTCAGCAGATCTATATTCCACAGGTAAATTCTTGAGGGATACCCACATTGGGATGAATTTAATAACCTGGGCTTTGCTATTGAAGTTTGGACTCCATTGTTGCATGTGTAATCCATGTTTGTTATGAAACCATCCTTTATGTTTGAAAGTTTTATCTCTACTACTTTTGTCTTCAAACAAGACTAGAAAAAAGCCCAGCTTGGCATCGAGGCAGTCTATATGAAGGATGTTTCGCCAGTTGTTGAAATCTAAGTAGGACATGTTGGTTTCCCAGAGCTTGCATATCAGAGCCTGATGTAGGAGGAGGCCTCTTCTTTCATTCAAAGTTTCCTCTGAGAATGTGATGGAGATTTCAAGTGAGGTATTAACAACCTGAGGTTGGAGACTTCCCATCTCTTGGCTGGAATGTAGTGATTCCTCATTTTGTGTTTCTTCGACATTTGCTGAGGCAGTGGTGCTTTTGTCTGTTCCCTCCAGATTTCATTGGATCTCCGGAGGCTGTTGTCTTCTTAGTGGTTGTCTTTCCACGCTCAGTTTCCATTTGAAGATGGTCTTGTGTTTCCCTCTCAATCCCCAAAAGTCCCTGTGGGGGTTAAAGTTATAACCCGGTATCTTATTGTTTCTAATGAGCTCTGATCGCTGCTTGTTAATGTCCCAGTGTATTCTGGACCAAGCCCTCTTCGGGAGTGGAAGATTAAACGGTTTGCCATCCGGATTGGTTGGGAAGATGGGAATAAGATTGGGATTAATGGGCTCTTTTGACGAAGATCTCTGGGCCCGACTTCGGTCTCTTGACTGGTATCCTAACCCCCAGTGACTATCTTTGCTTCTGTGGAGGGGCTTGGTTTGTATCCGTTTGAAATGAAAAGACTGGGGAAAGCGATCAAAATTCCATACCTGGCCTCTGTTGAGAAAATGTGATTGGATATGTCGATGCTTGTCTACTCTGTTTGCATCTGGCGTTGCATTTGGACGGAGTCTGGTAAGCATCTTGCTTTTCCTGTCATGTGATCCTTCCGGCCAATGCCATCCGCCCTGGTTCAGTCTTCCTTCCGCTCGCCATACCGTCACGGTGTAACAGTTATGCTCAAAGAATAATAGATCATTTAAGGTTAGTGTTAATTGTCATGTAACTTTTTATGATTGATGAGTGTTACTGTCATATAACTTCTATGATTAGCTATGAATCTGAATCACAATATATTTAGAGCTGTCATTATGTATTTAATTGCCGTTATATTAATGTGATGATACATTTATGGCTGCTGTTACAGTTCTGTCATGTTATACTACTGCTAAAATATTGTCCCGATAAATTTAAGAATTTTTTTAATGCTGTGAATGTTTTTATATTAAATATTTAAAAAAATTGCTTCGTTATTCAGGATGTCCGAGGACGGTCGACTATTAACTTAGATGTCATTGACTGTCTTGAAAATTAAATAACGCTCCCACAACATCTGCTAAAATGGGCGGCACCATTTTTTCAGAAATGTTTAAAAGATTTTATAGCTTTATGCGGATGTCTTCTGCCATCCCGCCACGTCTGGAATACCATTGAGGATGAGGAAGGGTCCGTGAAGCGCAACAATTTAGCTGTTAATTAATTTTCCTATAATTCTCTTAAATCGTGCCATTGTACATAAGAATTAGGTAAGCATCTAGAGAAGAAGAAGAAGAAGACAAAGTTAAAAGTAAAAAAAACAGTAGCTGATACTTTGGTTTAAGTTGAAATTTATTCAAGAACATTTAAATATATTTATGGCTAGAGTAATATAAATTTGAAGTAACAAGTTAGGTTGAATATTAATTTAATCTAAAGGATCAATATCTTAACATTTATAGTCATGCAGTAAATCTCCACTCTGCAACTTCTATACACTTTCCCGCCCAGCTCGTTTTCAAACTGAAGGTTCCCATGCCTGTCTCCCCGGGGGGAGCTGCTGCCCCCCTGGCAGACCCACCTGTTGGTCTGGATGGACCCCAGATCACAGTCACTGTGCCAGAGTCAACGGGGGAATCTCAAAAGGAGTCTTCTTCTGCTGATTCCCTGCTATCTCCTAAACCTAACTGGAAAGGGGCTCTTGTCGGTGATGCCCAACATTCCTTACAGGCCCTTTTGGTGGATTTTGTTCAGACGGAAGGAGCAGAACTGTCGCTCCTGGACTCTGTGGTGAATCGCACGATGGCTGACTTCCAGATGGCTCTGGTGGGTCGATTCTTCAATTTCCGACCTACCATTGATATGGTCAGAAAATGGGTTGCCAACCAGTGGAAGATCAAAGGATCGACCCTGGTTTCGGCCATGCCGGGTGGGCTCTTCCTGTTTAAGTTTACCACTCTTGAGGACATGACCAGTGTGCTGTCTGGCTCATGGGTTTATGGAAAGCATTTCCTAGCCCTTGCGAAGTGGAAGCCCGGATTCAATCCGGTAATGGACCTAACTAGATCGGCTCCTGTCTGGGTCCGCCTCCCGGGTCTCCCGCTCGAGTATTGGGATGAGCAGGTCTTTCGATGGATTGGGGATTCCTTTTGTTCATTCATCACGACGGATCAGGTGACAAGGTCTAAATCCAGGTTGGTGTTTGCTAGATTTTGCGTGAATGTCTCCATGAATAAAATCCTGCCCAACTTTGTTACATTGAAATCCAAACTGGGTAGATGGACCCAAGCATTAGTCTATGAGAATGCTACCCTATTTTTCTGTAAATGTGAATGCAGAGGTCACTCTAGTGATACCTGCAAGGCCAACAAGTCGGAAGAGAAGCAACAGAACAAGGACAAAGGAATTGTTGGGGCCCCTCCTCCAGCGGTGTTGGAGGATTCGGTGGTGTCAATGCCACCCTTGGGGGCCGTGGTGACGGTTCTGGGTGTGTAGTCACCTGTGGTCTTTGATACAGTTTCTGATGTGTTGACACCGGAGGAAGGTGAGATTGTCTCCCTCCAGGAGACGGGTTTGGGATGCTCTGGGCCTCTCCCAGACCCAACCTTGACTATTCTGGAGGCCCATCCTGTGTTAGCCATGGTTTCGTAACCTACTCTAACATTGACGCCTCCCCCTGAGGAGAGACAGTCCTTCTTGGCCAAGAAGGAATAGCCCGATATTGTGGTAGCCCTTGAGCTGCTTGACCCAATACGGATGACTAAACACACCCCAAAGGGAGTAATGAAAAGTCCCCTCAGCTCAACAGATCGTTCTGAGGATGAGGTGGGGGAATGGAAAACACAGAAAAAGAAAATCAAAAATAAAAAGGTAGATGTGGGGGTGGATACTCTAAGAGGAAGACCCTCAGAATGAGTAAGAAGATCGAAAGGACCCATAAGGGAGGTTGCGGCAGGAAGGCAACAAACCCTGGAATCTAGCTTCAAAAGTAAGAGATGAACTGCCTCTCTTGGAATGTGAGGGGTTTGAACAGCTCCCTCAAACAAACGGTTGTTAAACACTATATTTTTGATCTCAAGCTGGAGATTCTTCTTCTACAAGAAGTCAAAATGTCTGCTAGTACCTTTGCTACTCTAGCGCCGCTTCTTTGGCCTGGGGCTGCTTTCCTTTATTCTAAAGCTGCGGGTGCGTCTTGTGGTATAGCCACTCTCTGGAACCCGAATAGAATAACTGGTCAGTTGGTTAACTCTTCCCCTAACTTCCTTGCTGTCACCTTTATGAAGTCTAGTGTTGAATGGACCACCTTTAATATCTATGCTGCGAACACCAGGCATGCGCGTGCCTCTCTGTGGAATGAGTTGAGCCACCGGCTTTCTTTGGTTGGCTCTGTGAACTGTCTATTGGCTGGTGATTTTAACACCCCCCTCTACCCCTCTGAAAAGTGTGGTGGCCTCATAGATTACTCGGACAGTATGGGGGAGCTGGCGGATTTTATTACTTCCACATGCCTTCTTGATCTTACTCTGAAGGGTGATCCTTTCACCTGGTCCAACAATAGGAAATGTTCTCACCTAATCCAGGTGAGGCTTGATAGGGTCCTTGCCACTTCCTCTTGGAACCTCTACCTGAACTCCACCTTGTCGGCTCTCCCTAGAACTACCTCTGATCACAACCCCCTTCTTCTTTGCTGGTCGGACTCTCCTAAGATCAGCCCACCGCCCTTTAGATTTGAAATTATGTGGTGCTCTCACCCCTCCTTTAGGGAACAGGTTAATTTCTGGTGGAAGACTCATATCAGAGGTACTGCAATGTTTAGGATAGCTCAGAAACTTGAAATTATCAGGAAGGAAGTCAAAGGATGGAGCAAACATAACTTCAGTGATTTCCGCAAGGAGAAAACTGATCTCTCGGAAACACTTGTTTCCCTCCAGGAGCAACTGGCATCTGGAAGCTTCTTGCCTTAGATATAGGAGGAGGAGGAGAGGACTAGACTTAAGTGGTAGGAAACCTTGAAAAGAGAGGAAATTTACTGGAAGCAAAGATCCAGAATTTAGTGGCTTGCTGAGGGAGACAGGAACACAACCTTTTTCCACAGGTCTGCTTGCATCCACAAGAAGAGAAATACCATCTCCTCTCTCCTGGATGAGGGGGGAAATGAAGTCAAGGAAAAGGACAAAATTAACCAGGTTGCGGTTAATTACTTTATGGACTTGTATTCGGAAAGGGGTCCTGTCTGCCCTAACCACATCCAAAACCAGCTTCTCGATCACATCCAAAGCGCTATTACCCTTGGTGATAATGACATACTCACGAAGCGGGTTACTGATGATGAGGTTAAGAAGGCGGTGTTTGATATGGGAGCTTACAAAGCCCCTGGTCTGGATGGATTTCCCCCTGCTTTCTTCCAGGAGTACTGGGAAATTGTGGGAAATGATGTTACTAGAGCTGCCAGAGACTTCTTTAGGAATGGGCATCTTCTTAGACAACATAATCAAACTTACATTGTGCTTGTCCCTAAGATTGACAACCCTACATCTATGATGGATTTCAGACCCATTAGCCTCTGTAATACCTTCTACAAGATCCTCACCAAGATCCTGATTGGCAGAATCAAGCCTCTCCTTGACAAGATTATCAGCAACACCCAG
>MU218222.1:117029-133197 GCA_018584345.1 Thuja plicata | reverse complement strand
AAAAAAGCAATTTCGCAGGCACCCTCAAAAGTAAGTTTGTGAATATTGACAAGGAAATTGCAGAGATCAAAAAGGGTATGCAGGACCTGATGGACCTCTACAGGAGGACAAACAAATTTGCTCTGAAGGTGATGCATGCCTCGGCATTGACCCTTTGCAACGTGCAGGAGAAGCTGGCTGACGACAAACTGGAAGTGAATGAAGATAACAAAGACCTGTTTTCATTTCTCCAGGAGGAGTGGGCGAGATCCCTGCTGTCCAAACAGCTGGGAGAGAATAATTAAATTTGCTGCCTATGGTTTGGGTTTTTTTGGCTGGGCTGGTCCCTCGGTTCCCCTGCTTTGTTATGGGGGTTAATATTAAGTTTAGAATTTTGATTTGGTCGAGCCCTGCGTGGCTTAGTGACAATATTTTTGAAGACACTATTGATAGTAATTTCTCTGGTTTTATCTTTTTAAGTAGAACCGATACTTTTGTTTTTGATAGAGGCAGAACTTTTAATGTCTGTGATAACCTTCTAATCTGATGTAAGCTTCGACTGGTGCCATTAATATGCTATTAATGTGCTTCTAGTCCCCCGTTCCACGGGCCAGCACCCTCTTGCTGCTTTTTCTATCAAAAACATTTATAGTCATTTAATCCAAAGGATTGATATCTTATATTATATGTGTTTATCAACCTCTAATACTATCTAGAGTAATTGAATATAAATATAATGTTAAAGACATTAAATATTTACACTATAAAATTAAAATTTGTTCCTTTTGAATTAGACTTTATAATAATATGTTGAACCCTAAAACTTTATAATAATATGTTGAACCCTAAAGTGTGATAGCCTATAATGCAAACTTTATATTTAAATCACAATATTAAGGGTCCAAGCCTGTACTCAATGTAAAAGAATCTATAACATTGGGTCAATACTCAAAATTGACCCAAAACACAAAGAATACAACTTTAATACCACATGTTCAGCTATAGTTCATATGAACCAGCTAGTTCTCAACACTTAGGACCTTCCATTTGTTGTAAGAGTGCTCTAACAAAATATTAACCCCTCTTTGGGAAGTCCATCATTGATCTAGGTGTGGCCTATTTCCAACACCCTATAAGTTTGATTACAGGTGCTTAGGGACTCTAGCCTCGTCTAGTGAAATAAAACCAACCAAAAAATAGAGAATATATCTTTGCTACCAAATTGTTGACATGAAACCAACACTAAACAACTACATAGAGAAAAAGAGGACCAACAACATTGAAGAAACCAAAGAAAATCATATTTTCTACTCTATCAAAAAAATTCAAAAAACTCTCACATTTAGATTACAAGTGTTTACAAACAACCTTACGGTCTCTATGAATGACTTCTTATTCTAGAGTTAGAAGGTATGCTCGTTACCAAAATTTGTTGTGTATGTATATATGTGCCTCTAGTTGTTAGACCACCACTCCCACTTCTCTCTTCTATTATTCCTTTGTTGTTGACGTTAAAGTTTCCTTCCTTAACCTCTTCTCCGTACGTCTGTTCTCTTAGGATTTATATATTTACAACAATCCATCTTAATCTATAGTCTCTTTCATACTCATTTTGCATTTCTAGAGCTATCTGAAGCTTGACCATTTCTAAGCTCTTTAAGGTCTCAACTTTTGATGCTCAATTGTTCTAGAGCTCCTTTGAAGCTAAGATCAACTTCTAGACCTCAACCACCAAAGATGGACTTCAACAGATCAAATATATATGACTTCTAAAGGTAATTATGACACTCTAGAGATGCTACAAATATATGCATCATGCCCAAATTTCTTCTCATGATTTTAACACTATCTTTTGTGAGTGACTCGCTAAAAATTTATACAAGCTACTACGTCTCAAACTTATAATATTTATTTTTGATTTTATCCATGTTCTACCACCTTCCTTATGAAGTGATATGCAATCTATATGTACTTGCTTCATCAACAAATACTAAATTATTCATCAAGGTTATTGATGATACATTGTCACAAAAATATGACTGTACCATTTTTTTCCATGTTTACTAGGATTCTCCATAACTAAAGAGCCTGATAAATCACTACTTACTTTTTCTAAATACTCAACTTTAGACATCTAAAGAGAGAATTTAGGTTGTTTCTTACTTTTTCATTAAATGACTCTTGAAATCGAGTGGAACATGTATCCAAGCGTGTTCTTCCTATTATACACATCTGCTACCCAATTGTTGTTAGTTTATCTAAGCAACCTAGACTTATTTGATGAAATATAAAAACATATCCCTTGTTGTCATTAACGCACCTCATGATTCTTTAGTTTCTCGTAGATGTGTGTATTTTGGTATCTACATAATTCTAGAAATGGGGCTTATGACAATGCATATATTATGCTAGATTGCAATCAAATACATTATGCTTCCAACCATACCTGTATAAATAATTGGATTCAAATTGTCATCGTAATATCTCTTGATTAATTTCAAATATATAGCTATTGGTCTTGGTGTAGACTTGCCATTCTACAATTTAAACATATTCATATTTTGTGTTGCATACTTTGTTTGAGAGAAAAAAATCCCATGTATTGTTTTCTTTAACTCTATGTCAAGAAAATATTTTAGAAATAAGTCTCACATTTGAAACTTTCTTTCCAACATTAAAGAAATCATATGTAAAAATTAAATCATATTCATAGAACATTAAAGAAAGCAACTTTTATGTCATCTACCTTGATGTAGAGAGTAGACTCACTATGACTTTTCCTAAAGTCATTGTTCAATAATTATGAGTGTTTTTATTGTACAATTCCCAAGATGCTTTCTTAAGCCCATAAAGAGCTTGCATTATCCAATACACTCTATCCCTTTAACTTCACATGTTGGTGGTTGTTCAACATATACTTCTTCAAGTACTCTATTCAAGAAGGTTGGTTTTATGTCTCCTTGATACAGTTTTATTAGTGTTATTGGAGCATTTGTGTCAACATAATATCTTCCAAGCTATTATTTGTATAAATTTATAACTAGTTTTTCTTTATGTTGTTCTATTCTTAAATTAACATTTCTCACGGCGGTTTCACTTAGTGAACTTGGGTCATAATATGTGCATTCGTGACATACTAAAGAATACCCCTATTATCAAAAAAAATTTCCCCAAACATCTCTTTTGTCACCTCCCTCCAATAACCACCCAATATCCCTCACACCCCTTTTCCTATATAAACCCCTACCCCGACTAGAGGAATTCAAACCTACTATTTATGGATTCTAAAGTTGTCTAAAGATCTATAGAACTATTATACATGACCTCCAAATATATCTATTGATCTCCATACCTATAATAGTTGTACCTTTATTCTATTCATTTTCTTCTTTGTATCTATGTGAACAAACATTGAGAGTATTGCGCTAGGTCCATTGTAGCATCCCATGATTCAATTTCTATGAATTCAATATCTTTATTAATCATAATATACTTAATGAAACAATTTTTAGAATTTATGTGCCTTGGACTCTTTATTGTAGACTATGATGGTACACTTTTCTCCTTTGTCATCTAACTTTGATCTCTTCTCCTTGGTACAAATGCACATGCCACACACCTGAACACTCTAAGATGCTCTACACTCCATTTATATTTTTTTCATTGTTCTTGTAGAATCCTGTCATGCATATCCTTTGTAGGAGATCCATTTAGTAATATATATAGTATTTGTAGAGATTTCATTGCGTTCAACATGCTTCTTGTCATATCCATTATGACCTTATTATTTGTCTTAGCTATTGTATTTTTTTCCTAAATTGTGGGTAGTTGTGAACTCCCTTTTGATGCCTTCAAATATATAAATTCATAAATTCATCTAAGAAAGACTCTCTCTATCTTTATGATCTAAGGACATTGATAAAGTTTATACAATCCTTTTCAAGGTAGGCTTTACATACTTTTAACTTGTCAAATAGTTCAAATTTATGCTTCAAAACTAGATACATATCTTCCAACCATAGTCATTAAATATAGTAATTAAGTATTGAATCTTCTATATTCTAAGAGCTTGTATAGGACCACATAAATCTATATGCACCAACTATGATGGTAGGATTTCCCTTTTAGAGTTCCTTGATTGAAAGTGGTGCCTATGTTACTTTTCTCAAAAACATGTTAAACATTTTTTATTTGGATCCATTATTGTGATAAACCCCCAACTATACCATTCTAGATAAAAGACTAAACCCAACATAGAGAACAAATGTCTATCTTAGGTTCTAGAGCGTAGAGGGGTCTTTAATGGTCATTTTTAAGACTACTTATACTATCATACAATACTCATGTGTAGGACAGCCATAACCTAGGTTAACAAATGTATTCTTATTTGAAGAAGAAACTTTTAGTTCTTGTCATATGAGTTTTTGATACCATATTCTTCCTCTCATTTTTTTAAATATGATGCAATATAATATTTTAGTTAGTACTTTGTAACCTGTTTGGACCTATTGACCAACAATCAAGAGGTTACACTTCATCCTTGAGGCACAATATATATTTTGTATTTTTTTTACGCTATGCTCGATGTAAATCATAATAGACCCCTTGCCCACTACTAGAGTTGTATATTATGAATCCTTATTTTGATCTGAGACTTGATATTCTTGTCAATTAATGCAAACAAACTTTTATTTCCAATCATGTGCTCATTACATCCTTTATCCAAAGTTCCATAGTTTAGCATTGTTCAACTAACTAATGTTGTAAATGATAAGTGCTTTTGACTAATCAGGTTTATCCTCCTCATTATTCATGTCTATATTTTTTTTTATTGGTCACACTAGTTAAATTTCCGACATTCACTTGTATAATCACCATACTTGCAACGAGAATAATATTATACATTATTTTTATCATACTTCTTATTTGAGCTACTGGTGTTTCTCTTGCATGTAGAGTAGGGTGCGAGTTACTTGTTGCCTTTTGATTTTTGTACTTTTGGAGTTGTCCAAAATAGAGCTACCCCTTTCATTGTCCCTTCTTTATCTTTCTTTGGAGTTCCTTCTGTTGCTATTTCTTCCTCTTTCCTTGCCTCTTACATTGACTTGACTTTGAATTCTTATTCTCAGATAGAAGATGCAAACTTATTTAAGAACTACCCATGGGTTTGTAGTTAATCCATTAACTCATCCATTGTCAGTTTTGACAGGTCTTTCACCTCTTCTATGATAATGACTACTGGGTCAAATTTCTAGGGCATACTCATAAGAAGTTTATCAATAATCATTTTCTCTTTCATTGTTTCATTATTAATCATCAACTAATTTACTAAACTATAAACCCCTATTTGAAAGTCTAAAATGGAATTTCCATCATTCATTTGAAGAGTTTCATATCTCTTTTAAACATCTAGAGTTTGACTAGCCTCACCTTATTATTCCCCTTGAAACATCCTATTGGTCTCCTTCAACTAAATCTTTTGGGCATATGTGAGAGTTATAAACACTGTTGGCTATACTACATGTTTAAAACCATGAACCATTAACTCCAACAAATCATTCGCAACCATTGTAGTCTTCATCTTATTTGCCCATACATCCCAATTTTATTCAATAACAGACGATGATAGTTATCGCCTCCCGTTATCTCCTTCAACCATTCTTAGAACCTCAAGCAAAACTGTCAACCTATAAATCTAATGCCCAACACAATTTAAAACCTACAACATTACACAACTTAAAAAATATATATTCCATTTATACCAAAATATCATTAAGAAAAATGATATTTAGATTACAAAACGTTTACAAACAACTTTATTGCTGTTATGAATAACTGCTCTCTCTGTAGCCATAGGGTATGCTCAGTATTCGAAGCTGCAATGTGTGTACCTGTAGTTGCTACTGCACCACCACTTCCACTTCTCCATTTTGTTGTTCCTCTTGTGTTGCTGCTGTTGTAGTTTCCTTCCTCAATTCTTTGTCCTTACAAATGTTCTCTTCACTTTCTTCTTTTTCTTTTCTCATGACATTTCAAATTCTGAAAAAATTTAGCAACATTTGGGCACCATCGATGCGTGTAAAGGATAGAGGAATTCCATCAAACGAAGCTGCAACTGCCCTAGTAGATGTATACACAATGAGATATGGAAGCAGGACAAAGCATGTGATCTGGCTATCTCTCTAACAAAATATTCACTAATACCCTTATCATAGAGAATGAAAATGGTTCCATCAAGTTGATAAGTTGCATAACAATTGTAAAAAATAATACCACTGTCCTGTCACTCTGATTTCCACAGTTTTAAAGAATATCAAATTTATTTTTATGAACATTAGTAGTAAATCTCTCAATTAAAAAAAAAAAAAAAATCAAGGTGAAAGTGCAACGGATAGTAACTTGTTAATAGACTGCCCTCGAAGGATTTAAGAAAATAGGACAAATCCATAAGAGAATTGACTACGGTAACCAGGTCTATCATTACAAATCAGTACATAAGCTTGACATCAAGGTCCACACTAAATGGACGAGCAGAGCAAAATCAGGGCAGACCTTTTATAGAATAGTACGAGAGTATATAAAAAATAATAATAAATAAAGAAATAGCCTGCATCATTAATACAGAGATCAACAACCGAAGAACAAAATTTATTGAGAGAACTTACCTGATATGTCTCGGTCAATCTGGCATTGCAAATAAATTTTTCCCTACTCCCTTCTTTCCATGGTTGTGCAGTCACAACCTGCAAATCAAAAGACTCCCGAGATATATCAAGTTTTCCATTCTATGGAGGCATTTTCCCTTCCTTACACTACAACTGGCCATTTTTGGCCCTTGACAATTAGTGCACTATAATGAAACTTTTCTCCTCTATTAACAAGAGACGCAAGTATCAAAGTTCCTGCCTATAATGGCACGCTTTAAGGAGTAAGATATGGTGACAATTATAAATAGAAGCGTGTGAATGGACTAGCTGTTTAGAAAATTTATTTATTGAAATCAATATAGCGAAGATACATGTGTCATGCAATAGATGTCAAAAGCATGAACTACCTCATAATGAAAACATTCCGAAAACAAAGAAAACATGATATAATGTGGAAATTACATGTAGATTATTAATCAGTATTCAATACTATGGAGACACAACAACTAAAATGATGCAAAGAATCAGCTGTAACTGTTGAAGAAAGCCTTGACAGCTTCTTTCAAAAGGTTAACATTTTGAAGATATTTAGTGCAAGTTTGTATCCCATGAAACAAGGAATACATGTCGTCACATTTTCATTACTTTTAAAATTTAATTTGATTTCTAAGAATCTTAGTATTTGGGAAACAAAAATATATAATTACATAATTGTAATATTGGAACAAAAGATAATAGCTTCAATAAAAATTATAATCATTTACAACTCAAAAGAGAGAAATTCATAAAGTACAATCACTATGAAACATTCTAAATGCTAAATGCAGATTTGTATCACTCTGATAAAGAGAGGCTGGAAAAATTAAACAGTTTGGCTGGGTAAAAACTGTTCGTGGAAGAAAGAAATATAAAGGCATATTTTGCCGCTTGTACCAAATAATATAAATGCAGATTTGTATCACTCTTGAAAAAGAGGGGCTCGAAAAATTAAACAGTTTGGCTGGGTGAAAACTGTTCTGGCAAGAAGAAAGGCAAAGGCAATCACTATGAAACATTCTAAATGCAGATTTGTATCACTCTGAAAAAGAGAGGCTGGAAAAATTACGTAAAATATGTTCGTGGAAGAAAGAAATGTAAAGGCATATTTTGCCGCTTGTACCAAATAATATAAATGCAGATTTGTATCACTCTTGAAAAAGATGGGCTCGAAAAATTAAACAGTTTGGCTGGGTAAAAACTGTTCTGGCAAGAAGAAAGGCAAAGGCATACTTTGCTGCTTGAACAAAATAATATAAGATGAATATTACCCTCTTCTCTGGTTAGTGAGTGTATGTGTACTTTGTCCAACTTTAAACTTTTTGCCTGAGGAGTTGAGAGGATGAAATAAAAGCCTACCTAATTGGATATATTGAATACAACATCGTGAATGTAATGGTAAATTATTGGTGAGGTGTCAATGAGTGCCTGAGAAGAAAAGGAAGAAAGGTAATTAATTTTGTACTTAAGAGATCAAAAGCACAAAAACGGTAATCAAATTGAAATTTGATTAGTCAGCAATATGTTACCTCATGAAATGATAGTTCTTGATGTTGACCTTAATGCATTGAATTATGGACGTTTCATTTTAAATGTCCAACACCTGTGTCAGATAAAGTATTAAATTTTAAAATAATTAGATGGCAGGAATTGTTTAACATTCAACTAAGTTCTTCAAGTCTTTAAGAAGACGGACTTAGTGTCTTTACAGCAGAAATGACTATTGTCCACAAAGCAAGCAGATTGGTTCCTGATTTAAGCAATTCAAATATAAGATTTATTAAGTTCAAGGCAGTGGGAGAAAACAAGTGAACACAATAAAGAGGCATGCAATGTTGAATCGTGACGTGCACACTATGATATCATATATGCTACTTCATCTACTTAACCTTTAAATACATTATATGTTGGCAGCATGTCTCCAAGGAAGGTAGTAGCCATTTTTATTTCATCACAATAGATATAAATTTTGACAGACTAATAAGCTATGCTTTACCAAAGAAATTGTATATAATGAAAAGAAACAGAAAGAGACAAGGATTGCTAAATTAGCTGACCCGGTTGTATGATGCAATGAAAAGCATTTGTTGAGAAGATTTCGAAGTTACTTCCACTAGTAGAAGAATGACAAAGTCGAGAATGAGGAAAGATTGACTATCTTCTAATAGAGAGAAGTTGTGCACCTTGTTTCCGAATACTATGAACTTACTAACTGTGTTTATAAGAAAAAAGATTTTAGAAAACATGCAAGGTAGCTGAAATAGTAAGTTTCATTGGGAAATTGAATACAGGCAACTGCAATAATACATTCTTTAATTTTAGCCTATAGCTGCAATAATAAATGGAAACTAAATATTCAAAGAAGACTAATACCTACTTTAATAAGATGTCTAATAGACATTTTTCTGTACAAGTTTTTCTAACTTTCATTTGGTGCTATCACTTTAACGATTATGCAGTCAATTGAGTTTGATTTATTAGAAAGGTTTAGTTATATATACTCTTAACATGTTATTAACATTTTTATATCTCTAAATATCTATAATATGCAGAAATATAATTTATAAAGAGTATGTATATTTTGTGAACCTTCTTTTTGATATTATAATAATACTCAATATATATTTACAATATTATATATAATAATCAATAAAATTTGTCTATATTCATATTTAATTAACTATAGGCTATGTAATATTTGCCACCATAAAATAAAGCTGCAGTTTAAATATGAAAAATATATTTATTTCAAAACTTCAATAAATCCACTGGGCTCATGCAGTGGTTTAATAACCACCATTGAAACAAAATAGAATGTTGAGGTTCAAAAGGTTGAAATATTTTGAAGATTTCGTGTTGTAACCACATAATTTTATTTTAAAATATTGGAATAGACATTTGCCCTACACAATATGACTCGATTAATATTTTTTTAATTTGCTCGTCTGGTGAGCATGTTGGGAATGATTTAATAAAAAACAGTTTCATCCTCGATAAAATGTACTTGCACATTGCATTGGTGAATTTTCTGGTATAGTTGATGTTTCCAGCATTGGCTCTATTTAATCTGGAGTATTGCACCTATCAGTGAGGCGAAATTCATTCTTCCAATTCGGAGCTCAAAAAATATGCAGACATCATAACTTATTTGGATCAATCAGTTTACTAATAAAAATGGACGTTGTGTTCTATACCAAAAAAATAAATAAAAAAAGTTACCAGAAACCTGTTTATGTGGCTTCAGTGTATCATTAGATCTGCCACATTTGTCTCCCTTTCTTATAAGTTTTTGCATGGTAAATGGACATTGTAAATAATTGAGACACGTGGACACTTTTCTTCATACAAAGGACATGTAGCATACGTGCATGAACAGGAGAGAAATAAGATGCGGAATCCACTCTACACTACAATTTCTTAGGTCCTGCCATTCTGCAAGAACTTTACATTCGCTAAAATCCTTTGTTTGGAAATAAATGTTGTTTGTTTCATATATTTGACCTATTGCTGGATTTTTTTTATTTCACCATTTTGTGCAGTTGGATTATCGCTCTATTTGTCTTTGTTCAAATGATAATAATGGAGTTTTCTTTGATATTCAAACAACACAATCTTTATTTTTTATTTTATCAAACTCAAACAAGTAACTAAGAGGCACCCCAACTTCTATAAGAGGCACCCCAACTTCTACAATGGGTATTTGCAAGGCAGGGGAAGGGGCTTGTGGACTTCCATATGCCCAATTTTTTGAATTTATAATACAACATTAGCGATTTTACAACTACTAATACATGGTGCTGGGTAGTCATAAAAATGTATCAAGCTGATATAGTTAGCTTTGTTTAACACCCGATATTTCCTTTGATTCTATTTGTGGGTGTTTAGCCAACATAATATACACATATATTAGTCAAATCTGTTTTCTAAATATATATATTGATTAGCGACGTTGTTCCATACAAACTGCAATTAGATAGGAAATTTACAAATCGAATGAATTCCAACGTTCCTGACTGCCTTAATGGTTGCTTGTAGGCCTAAATGCCCACAATTTCACATGCTAAAAAAGATGATGGATATTTACGAAGTCCTGTCAAGTTTGATAACTAGGCTGCGCTTTACATCACGTCTCATTATTTTCACATACCCAAGTAGTTTTTAGTGGGCTAAATCATACTTTGTTTTGATACCCTATTTGTGTATGGCGGAGAACAGTGAAGAAGTTATCTCAGGGAAGAGTGAAGATGCGGAGGAAATGCTGGGGACAAATGCAAGGTTGTGATTGCCAGAATAGGCCTTTGGAATTACAGGCAATTGATCTTCCGTACCATTTTCGGAAAAATGTCCTGGGCAGGGCTGGAATTATGATGGGCCAAAATGATTAGTAAATTACTATTGCTGTTACTTCAGCCAACTAAATTTAAAAATAAAAAATGAAGCAGAGAGGAAACAATGGTATATGCAGATGAACAAGTTACTTTGCAACGGTATATGCAGATGAACAAGTTATTTTGCAGTAAGAAATCTGAAAAAGCTTAAAAACAAAATTAAAGTATGAAGAAATTGAAAATATTCCAACAAAGTCGAAAATAATGATGCCATTCTCTGCTTTCCAGTTAGCCTAATTAACAACTATAAAAAGATAAAAATAAACAACCAACAGAAAAAACCCTTGAAATTTGTGAAAAGTATTTTTATAAGCTATAATAGATTCACGGAGTCTTGCTGCTCAAGCAACAGAATGGTAAATAAGAATTCACATAAAATAATTCCAGCATACAAAATTCGATATTTACGAGAATAATTCTGCAAAACCAGACAAGCCTTTATTTTTAACTTTTTTTCATTTTTTTTGGAAGATTCGTCGCAAACACAGGGTACATTGAGTTTTCTGCAATAATTTAGAACAGTTGCTAACCTAGATGCCTTTCTTCATAATGCATAGAAGCACCACCATCGGAGATATAAAAATGAGCAAGGCGTAAAACAAAGGGCAGAGAAATAGAGCAAGAGCTGTAACATTTATGTTTATTTAATGATCACACAATTTCACATAAAGTTGCATTAAATCACATAAAAGTTGGACTGCCTTGTGCTTTTTAAATTTTCTTTTAATTAAACTTTTAAAATTTGAATTTTTCATTGCTTTTTTTTTTTATGAATAAAGGCCTAAAGTCAAATATTTTATATTAATAACATAGAAAATACAATATATATGTTTGAGAAAAACTTCTAAACCAGCCATCAGCTCTAACATAAAACCAAAATGGATCTAACAGTTGCTCCTAACCACCATTTCAAGGGAATGACCATATACTTAATAAAAAACAAAGAGAAAAAATAAAATCTAAGCACAACATCCTCAAAACGGCTCAAAAATAACTTAGCTCAATGGTCTAATCCGAGGGTGAGGAAGAGCTATGTTCATTTCTCTCAGCAGAGGCCACAGTCTTTGAGTCATAATTCTCCTCTAAGTTTTGCTCATTTGTAGAATCGTGTTCCTCAGCATCCTCATCTTCATCAGGTTCTACTTCCTCAACATCATCTTCTTCTTCATCTTCTGCTTCCTCCTCCTCCTCTGCTTCTACCTCATCATCTTCCTCCTCTCCCTCATTGACTTCCATGTTTTCAGAAGAGTCCTTGCTTTCCAATCCATCTAGTTTCTCATCATACTTATACTGGTAAACCCAGTCCAGATCTTCTTCCAAGTCATCCCCAAAAGGTTCATCCAGGCCGTCCTACAAGCCTAGGAATTTGGATAGAATGGAAATGCCCTACTTCATCATTTGTCTTCTGATGTTGTGATCCTCCCATTCTCAGCCCCATAGGATGAAGGGTCTCCTTGGACACCCGCCATAAATGTTCTGCCTTTGATTATTCCCTAGACCTAGGAATGAATCGCCTACTCTCATAGCTATGGCTTGTTTACATGGAAGAGTGTTGGTGAGGTTCAAGTCTATGTTAGCAATAGCTCCATGAGGACCCACTAAGTATACTTCAACAAACAAGTGTTGGCACATTTCTTCTGCCATTATTTTACAGACCCCAACAACCAGAATAATCGCGAGGAAGCCAACACACATGTCCAAATTAATTTTGTATCTATGGTTAGTGCACATGAAGTTAAAGCCAAGCACCTTCCTAACAACGCAGAGAACCAGTATTTGTTTGAAGTTGGAGATTTCTTTGAGCCTTTGAGCATCGATGGGGCTATCGAACACAATTTGTTCCAGTTCAGAACCTATGTTTATAGGAGTTCCATATCTGTTTAACCTTTTTTTTTGAAAAAAAACCTCTTTGTGATCCAAAAGTTCCCGATAGCCACAAGGCAATGGCCATCCATACTATGAAAAGCAACTCATAAACCATCCCCCATCACTCAGCATGCAACCCAAAACCAGAATCTCTGTAGAAGGACAACTTGCAGTCTAAGCGCCGATTCTATGGCCCACACAAAAAACTTTATTCCCATAAAGGAAGTCTTATCGGCTTCCTTGGGCCCAAAAGGGCAAGTTTCCAATTGTATCTTAGTAAATTTAGCTTGAAGGAATGAAGATTTTAACAGATTTGGCTCCTGCCAGTATACGGCTATATATGTCAGAAGAGGAATGGTGGTGTTGTTTCCAAAAGATCAACCCCAACTCTACTTTTCTAATGGGAGACATGAATACCATTTAGACATACTTCCCACCAAAACATAATTTTAAATTTGACAAAGACCAATTAGAATCTATGTAGCCACTTCGATATTGGGGCGTGCTACGATTAAGACCCCACAGAGGTGATACAAATGTACCTAATAGAAATGTCTATCGCTACCTATTTTGCTAGATCATCTACCAGATAATTCCCTTCTCTATAAGTATTATTTACTGCTATCATTTCAAAAATTTCTATCAAATTTTAAATTACCTCCAGCATTGCGTGGAGTCTTCAATTTGGAGTGGCTCTAGTTCTAACTGCACTCAATGTGATCATGAAGTCACCTTCAATTTATAACCTACCCAAACCTAGCTCTAATGCCATGGAAGGACCAAGGAGGAGAGATTTTAAATTATGTCATATTATTAGTGTTGATTTCCAATGGTTTTGCAATCCATGCTATCACAACACCTTGATAGGAGTAAATTATGCAACAAACCCCTGAAGGCCTTGGGTTTCCCTTGGAGGCCCCATCAAAATTTAGTTTGAACCAGCTGCGAGAAGGAGTAGACCAGTGAAAATTAGCTCTAGATCTTGCATTATGTTTAATTCCTCTGCCTAATACAGGTGGATCCTCTAGTCCATACCAACTTTTTAACATTTTGTCATCCCAGCTAGTGTAAAACTTGTGTTGGGCACTTCATGTTTGAAAGTGAGAGTTCATTATTTCAACTATGGCCACATCAATCTTATTGAGGAGAGAGGCACTATCCATTCTTTTGTCTTAGAAGATCCTTCTGTTTCTTTCTTTCCATAACTCCCATACCAAAATTGAAGGCAATATGGTCCACAAATTTTCACATAGACTTTTCTTAAAAAGAAGAGGCCATGATTTAAAAAGGGATAATATGTCACATGGAAGGGAAAAGAACCAACTTGATTTTGCACAAAGTCGTTGCCAACATGCTAATGCAAAGGGACAAGATAGAAGGGTATGATTTACATCTTCCTCATTGTTGTGAAAAAGTGAGCACATAGAAGGCCCATGATAAGAAAGCTTTTTGAACCAATCAACAGTAAGAGTTCTTCCCTGTAGAGACGCCCAAGAAAATAAACCTGCCTTTGGTAAGAAAACCTTATTCCAGCACAAATGACTTGAAAACTGTGTTTGGGGCTGATGATGTTCTCCTGAGACAATTATGTATCAATCCTTAACATTATATTAACTGGATTTGGAGTCATTCCAAATTAATTCATCCCTCCCCTATTTTAGTAAGAAGAATCTATCTTTTAAAAATGACTTAAGTTGCTCCATGTCCTCAAGATCCAAGTCCAAGTCCTCAAATTGCTTCCATTGCCATGAACTATCTAGGGAGCTCACTGAGGAAGGGGAAATGTAATTGTTGACCAAAATCCTCCACTTTTCTGAAAAAATATTATTGATTCTACATGAATCCATTAGATTGATGATTCTCAGATACCCACCCCAAGAGTCCTCCTAAAAATGAGCTTGACTGCCATATTTAATGTTCCAAGTGATTTTCTCTTCGATTATACCACTAGATTTGGAGATGAAGTTCTATATCCTGGAACCCCTAGGGAATTCCCTAACTCTTAATGCCTCTTCCTCATTTAAATTGGAAAAAGTATTTTCTTGGATTATCTTGATCCATTTGAGGTTTTGTTCCTTGTGAATTTTCAAGAATAGTTTCACACCTAGTGCCTAGTTTTGAAAATGTTGATTCTTGATGCCTGTCCCTCCTACACTAACTGGTTTGCTAATTTGATCACATGCTATAAGGGAAAATTTCTTTTTAGTATATGTGCCTTGCCAAAAAAATTTGTGAAGCTTCTTCACTATATCCATGTAACAACCCATTGGTAATGCAATGCAAGACATAAGATATATGGGGATAGTTGCCAAAGTGGCTTTGATCATGATGATTATGCCTGCCCAGGAAGGCCATTTGGATTTCTATGATTCCATCCTCCTACCAATCCTTTCACCCATAGGTTTCCAAGCTGATGTTGTTTTTAAATATTTATCAATTGGGATTCCTAAATAAGAGCATGGTAGTTTGCCTTCCTTCAAACCCATAGATTTTAAAATCTGTTGCTGAGTTTTTTTGAAGTGTGGAAAAAGAAGATTAGCAATTTTTCTTTATTAACTTCTTGATCAGAGGCTAAGGCATAGTTATCCAATAGATTTTTTTTAATTTGGATTGCCTCCATAGTAGTGCATTTCCCAAATAGCAGTGTCATCTGAAATTTGTTCATGTGTGAATGAATTCATAGAAGATGTAAGTAATTTCCACTCCTCTAGGAATACCCTGATTTTGAAGACTAATGAGCATGCACCTTAAGGCTTCATCCAAAATGATGAAAAAAAAAGGGGATAAAGGGTCCCGTTTCCTAATCCCATTTGATCCTTTGAAGTAACCATGGGGTGAACCATTGATGAGAATGAAAAATCTAGAAGTCGATATGCAATAGAAGATTTTCCATACATTTAGAAAGGAATCTCTAGTGGACCTTGTCATAAGCTTTCTTAATGTCCAGTTTAATAATTAATCTTGGCTTTTTGTTTCTTTGAATCAAGTGAATGGCCTCCAGTGCAATGATTATGCCATCAAGGATTGATCTGCCTGAAACAAAGCCAATTTGGTCTTCCCTAATAATTTTCCCCAAGAGATTTTTTAATTTGTTAGCTAAGGCTTTGGATAGCAATTTATATATATTATTACTGTTATACACTGAATTTGCGCCTCTGATCTCAAGCTCTCTTGGTCTTGATAATCCAGTATAACATGGGAATCATCTCAAGGTTGTGGGACCTTATGCTAACCGAGATGAGACCTCCAGGT
>MU218222.1:101149-115648 GCA_018584345.1 Thuja plicata | reverse complement strand
TCCAGACTACGCGACAAGCCGTTTACCTTTTAACATTTCATAGTTATCGCCAAGTCGCCAGATGCTCATGCCTCTTTTCAAGACTTCACGACAACCTTCAGTCGCTGAGTCGGGTGATCCTGTGTCTGAGCCCTTTTGACCTTTCTAGCGACATCCCGACTACCCCAAGGCGCTGAGTCGGGAGTACTTTTCACGTAGGGCATTTTCATCACCAGACCTGGCGACCACCGTTGGATCATCTAATCTTTGCATCAGACGGCTGGCATTTAATCGTTTGAAAACTGAGCATACCCTTAAATTATCCAGCGATCCTGCGACTGAAGGGAAAGAAACACTTAGTCGCCTAGTCGTGTGACCCATTTCCTTCATCTGGCAATCACCTGACTGAGGACCCACATCCACCTGATATATGCCACTGTCACACAACCACTGGTTCATCTGTTTGCATTGGGGAAGCTGAGTCATCATGCTGTTCTAGCGACAAGGCGACTGAGTAAACATACTAACATCAAACAGCTAGTCGCGGGGTCGGGAGTATTATCACTTAACTGCCATTTTATCACGAGACCACGCGACTGAAAAGAAAGCTTAACTGTTTGTTACGGCTGGATCAAGCGATCATGCGGCATGAAGTAGATCGCAAAGTCGGGAGACTTTTCTTTGACTGTTGAATTCTTCTCGCGATCACCTGACTGAAGGTGGGTCCCGTTCCCTTTAAAGCTTATAACATGGAATTTAAGCGACAACCCGACTAAAGAGAGATCGCCAAGTCTCGAGACATAGATGGAATATTCTTTTTCTTCAAGAGACTACGCGAAAAAGTGAAAAGCGAAGTCGGGAGACAAAAGAGAATATTCGCTGAGGCTCCTGCGATTACCCGACTGACCGAGAGGGTCCCACTTTTCACAAAGGCCTAACATGGATCTGGCGATCATGCGACTGAAGAGAGGAGCCAAGTCAAAAGACATCTGGGGAATATTCCAAAGTATTACGAGACTAAGCGACACAAGGAAGACGCAGAGTCAGGAGAAGAAAAGGAATATTCGCCCAGGCTGAAGCGATCAAGCGACTGAGAAATAAAGCACATGCTCTAAGTGACTTAGAAAAAGTAACGATGAAATATAAGAGCCATGGCCTAGGGTTTATTACCTCGCTTAAACATGAAAAACTGAGGCTTCCTTAGGGCTTTAAGGGTTTTAGTGAGGATCTGAAAACCCGGGAAAAAAAAAGACAGAGAAACCAGACAGGGCAAACCAGACCAAACGCACAAAATGGGAAATTTGGGCAACAATTACAAAGGAAAATTGGCCTAAATTCATCTAGACTATTAGCATTATCTTTTTGAGGGACAAGAGCGGTAAATGTGTTGTTGATTTCAGTCAGGAATATACCTAAAGATCTAGCAACTTCAAGGGCCTCAGTGAGCTCTTTTCCAAACAAAGACCAACAATGTAGGAAGAAGCTAGAGGGAAATCCATTTGGGCCTGGAGCTTTATTAGGAGCCATATGGCTAAGGGTCTTTAAAATATCCTCCTAAGTGAATTTGGTTGTTAGCATTTGATTATATTCTTGAGATATAAGCCTAGGAATGTCTGCCAAAAGATCTCTCCAAGCATGAAGATGTAAACCCATGGGGTTGTTCAACAAGTTTGTGAAGAAATTAACAATCTCTGATTGTATCTTCTTGTGATCTTGAACCATTTCCCCTCTAGCATTGATAATTTTATGGATTTTTTGGGGGCTCTTACGCTATTTGGTATTGTTATGGAAGAATTTGGCATTTTGTCCCCTGCCTCCAACCAAGTCTCCCTAGACTTTTACCTCCAAAAGATCTCCTCTTTTGCTAAGATGTCTTCATGATCTCTGAGAAGAGTTTTTTCTAGGCCATACAGTTCCTCATTCATCCCCTATTGGATGATGATTAATCTCATTCAAATCCTTGAGCTGTTGCTCGATATCAATTTTAGAGGAAAAAATATTTTTGGAATGAGTTCTATTCAATTCTATGAGATTTTGTTTAATTCATTTAAGCTTTGAGATGAAGCAGAACATTTTTGAACCCTTGAATCTGCATGTCTTCCATCATTCTTCGACCAGTTTAGAAAAGTCCTTATCTTTTAATTACATATTCTATAATTTCAAGGTACATAGCAGGGGTATATCCTCCCTCAAAATATCCAGCAAAATGGGATAACGATTGGAGCCTAAGGTAGGATAAATGGAAGCTTTCAGATCAAAGGGAAAGGCAGTTAAGTCTCCTTTAAAGAAGAATCTATCTAATTTCTCTACTATATTATTGAACCCCTATCTCTGATTCAACCAAGTAAATGTCCCTTTCTGAAGTTCTACTTCCAATATATTCTCTCTATTAATCGAATCCTTAAAGTCCATTTGAATTTGAGATTCCTTCTGAGAACCCCCAAGCATTTCACATAGATGAGCAATCCCATTGAAATCTCCTCGAAGAATAGTGTTTTTGTCTGACCAATCCTCAAGACTGTTAAGTTTTAGGATAGGTACAAATGTAATAGCACTCTATGTTGTATGTGTTTTCCAAATGCAACAATCTCTCTTTCATTTATATTGGGAATGAGGATAGGAGAGACATGTCCCTTCATAAGAGATAACTATTCATTATTATTTATAAGAAAGGACATGCATCTTCCCATTAATTATAATTTAATCAATCTTATAACGTTTCATCAATCAATTATTAATTAAGAATAATTTCATAATTTAATATTAAATATTACATTTCATATGATTAATAATAATATAACATATATATTATATTATTATTAATCAACATATGCTATATGTATTCTAATGATCATACAATTGAAGCTACAAATATTAACACTCCATCTTAGTTAGGCAGGATGATCAAAAAAAAATGTGTAGTGGTCTCTCGTGTTAATACTTATGACCCTTACCATAGCTACACATAACATCAACACTCCCTCTTATTTAGGGAAGATAAAATTCATCAAAATACAATTCACAAAAGATCCATTACTTTTAAGAGAGAAGATATCACCTCATCATGATATCAAGAGATATGGTCTAACTAAGAATATCAAGTCTCATGATATTCACCATAACTGAAAAAATATTTTAGATATCACCTCAATATGATATCAGAGATATGGTCTGACCAAGAATATCAAGTCTCGTGATATTCACTATAACTCAAAAGTATTTTAGATATCACCTCAATATGATATTAGAGATATGGTCTGACCAATAATATCAAGTCTCATGATATTCACTATAACTCAAAAGCATTTTAGATATCATCTCAATATGATATCAGAGATATGGTCTGACCAAGAATATCAAGTCTCATGATTTTCACCATAACTCAAAAGTATTTTAGATATCACCTCAATATGATATTAGAGATATGGTCTGACCAAGAATATCAAGTCCCATGATATTCACCATAACTCAAAAATATCCTATAGGTAATGTGCACTTACCATAAGAACATTCACATCTTCTATTATGATATGTTTCAGCCATCACAAGATGTCTATGACAATAGAAGTTGTCATCTATCATGATCTATTTCAGCCATCACAAGATGTCTATCACAATAGAAGATTCCATCTATCATGATCTATTTCAGCCACCACCAGATGTCCATCACAATAGAAGATTCCATCTATCATGATCTGTTTCAGCCATCACAAGATGTCTATCACAATAGAAGGCCAAATTATTGTAAGATCGTCACCTTTCAATAATTCTTACAAATACAAGTGATAATCATTTGGAAGTCGTCACTTCCTCATGTACACAGGGGGCAGGTCCATTAAAAATATGGAGTCACACACATGACATCCATCATGCCTCAACACAGAGGGGGAAAACAAGGGATTTCACCTTGAACTTCTCTCACAAAGAAGAACTCATTGAGCAGATATCAATATGTTGATCATCTAAGATTGCTTATGATGAAATGTCAAACTCCCTATGAGTATGATATCAATCTTCTTATCTCCCCATCAATGATGCTTTTTATGGAGCATCAGACTCCATTTGAATCTAATGTCAATTATTCTTTTCCTCTAAGAGTATCCTCAGAAAAGATCAAGGCAAATAGCTTTTATAGTACGTATAGAGATACAAATAAGAGAGATACTACAATGAGTAGATAAATGTAATATTCAAGGATAATAAATACTTATTTGCACATCAACATCCTTGACACAAGTTGCTTCAGTGCAGGTCCATATACATCAAATCATAAAACACCTTCTCAGATTATTTGAGACACATCTCCCCTTTGAATTATCTCCCCACTAAGAATGGTTCAATTGGAAATGTAAAATTGGTTATTATTCTCCCCCCATAGTGTACAATTCCCACTCTTATATCTTTGAACAATTCCCATGTCTTCTTATGAAATGACATGATTTATCCAAGAGAGGTGACACTATATAATTGATGCTTTCTTTATAGAAAGAGACAACCTTCCTTGAATGCATGCTTATTTGTTATTGCTTGACCACGATCATAACAAATTAATATATCTCTTTAATGAAAGTCACTTTCAGGAATTTCACATAGACCTGTACACATTCCGTCATAACTTTTGAACCCCAAATGTTCTTTCCAATCACTTCAGTGAGATTTTTTTAAATTCATTTTTCACCAACATAGCCAAAATTTAGCATAAATCCAATGGTGGATTTGTGAGATATGATCCTTTTACTGAGATTATATTTTCTGAGATAGTCACACATTCACCATCAACAAACTACTCTCTTACATTTGCAGTCTGGCTCTTATACCATGTTAAGTTTTAGGATAGATACAAATGGAATAACACTCTATGTTGTATGTGTTTTCCAAATGCAACAATCTCTCCTTCATTATATTGAGAATGAGGATAGGAGAGACATGTCCCTTCATGAGACATGTCTATTCATTATTATTTATAAGAAAGGACATGCCTATTCCCATTAATTATAATTTAATCAATCTTATAATGTTTCATCAATCAATTATTAATTACGAATAATATAATAATTTAATAATTTAATTTAATATAATTTAATGTTCTAGATTTGAATCTTTCTCCATTGGAAAGTTGTGTATTTATCAAATTATGAAGATAAGGTGCTCTGGGTCCTAGGAAATGAGGGCAGCTACAACATTAAGGATGGGTATAACATTATCCAGCAACAGGGAACCAAGTCTACTCCTTGCCGGGCATTCACATTTTGCTGGAGTCAACTAACATTACCTAAAGTAGGATGCTTCTCATGGTTGGCACTGAAAAATAGGGTTTTAACCAGTGACAGACTTCACAAACTAAAGATTGCACAACCTTTTAATTGTGTACTATGTGGGCATGCTACATAAAGTGTAGATCATTTATTTTTATCCTGCTCGTTTGCACAACATTGTTGGATTTCTGTGTTGAGGAAACTTCACTACTCAATGCCTTTGCCAAGTAATCTCTGGGACATGTTTCAGTCTTGGCCAGAACTATATACAGACTCCCTTTTCTCTGCATTATGGACATGCATCCCAGCTTTGGTTGTGTGGGCAATTTGGTGGGAGTGCAATAAAAGAATCTTCCGCAAAAATTTCCTCTACAATTGAGGTAGTATTATCTAATCTGAAAAAGTCAATATCTGAAATGGTGAACTCCAGACACTCAAAGCTTAAGTGTAACCTACGTATGACAAGTTTGGATAGTGTGATTTCAAGGGAATGAAGTCATATTCATGTACCATTTGGTTGGTGTCAGCGAAATCTTAATACCAAGCCACAAGACCGCAAACTGGTTCGATGGATTCCTCTAGCTGATGGAATTATGAAACTAAATTTTGATGGATCCTCGAGAGGTAATCTAGGTGATTCAGGGGCAAGTGTGTGTATCTGAGATCATCATGGTGTTGTTAAAGCATTAAAATATTTCCCTCTTCCCTGCGGTACAAATAATACAGCTGAAGCTCATGGGTTATTCATTGGCCTCACATTGGCTAGAGCAGGTGGATTCAAACGATTACAAGTAGAGGGGGATTCCTTGATCATTATTAATTCTTGTATAAAAAGAGAATCATACAGCTGGCAATTAGGATATATCTTTTGACAAATTTGGTGCCTACTAGATTCCTTTGATGAAATTTACATATCTCATACCCTTCGTGAGGGGAATGTAGTAGCAGATTACCTTGCTAATATAGCATGCGATGGTCATGATGTGACGTCATTTGCACTTGATGAAATCATTAAATAGGACATAAAATTGCAGGATTTGATTCATGCGAACATGACAACACCTTTACCTGAGAGGGATGCAAATATGGCATCTTAAATAATTGTTAGGTGAAGTGGGCAATGGGTGCATCAATGCTACATCTCACATGATGGGGGTACGATACAAATGGTGGGTGGCAATTTGTGCCCTTATCCAGACATAAGTGAAAAATTTAACAACCACAGCTGATATGTCGTCATCTCCTCTACCCTTCTATTTTTAACAATTTGTTTACATGTGTGGGATGTCTATGCACTGCAAGGAAGTACAATCCCAGAATATTTCATGAGAATTCTCATTCCCAAGGTACGATCTGATATCATCTAACTTCACCCCTGAGATTTTTGGGGATTCGTCGGACATGGCTAATTATGGCTCGAGGGATGAGAGTGTTTTGATGGCTCTATATATCCTCCCAATCTCATTCACATACCAGTCATTTCATATAGCTCCATTGGTAGTAATGGAGTCGAGGGCTGGAGAGATTTTGAAGTGAAGACAATGCAGTAGATATCACCATGATATTCTGCCGAGGAATTATAGATTGAGGCTACAAGACCCTGGGTTGGAAGAGGTGTTGCCTGTGATCATTGATGAGGGCTTCTTTCATGCCATATGCACTATTATCGGGGATGAAATCCTTGCCCCGCATGTGCATCAGTTCTTCTTCCCAACACAACTTGTTGCAATTTTCCTGTCCAAAGCTTTGGATCTCATACAATCAGTGCCCCTGTTCGTCTCATTGGCAGAGAAAGTGATTAATCCAAATTATTTGTAGAACAATGTGCTTATGTGGGCTTTACAGAAATATGATCTTTGGGATGGGTTGGCACTAGTTGGGGGTTTTTTCTATCATCATGAACTGCTCACAAATCATGATTGCATGCTGGTGTATGTAAATATAAAACGCTCCTTGGAGAAACAAGATGCAAGGTATGCAGAAAATGCTCTCCGCTCTGTGAATCATCGATTAGGGTTTCACATGGTGGATTCATTTAAAAATAAGGTGAATGCATTGTTGGATCTTTTCAAATTTCCAAACTTCCCCCATCTTGGGATGAGATTTTGCTTCACCCAAGCCCTATCATTTGTGGAAATCTTCAAGGATGCTTGATGTGGTGCCAGACCTCAACGTTCATCCATTGGGTTCGAGTGGTGTCCCTCTACCGTATGATCAACTTATCCATTTTGTTGGCCCTGTTGTGCCCTGCTATCTTGATTCAGCCTGCCCGCGTGGAAGACTTCCTATTTCTAAACTGGAGTGAGAAACCTTACGCAAGGCTTCACCAGAAGTTGCGATGGCTGCTGCTATAGAACCTTCGGGTTGGTCCCCGCATGTTACAAAGTCTCCTATTGTGGATTGGGGTTTGGAGGCCATGGAAAAATAAATGCTCCCCTGTTGGTCACTTTTAAAATTTTGGTGGCTTCTCAATAAGCATGTGGTTAAGTTTACATTGTAGTGCTTTTTTTTGTTAATTGGCACACTGTTGGGTTTTGATATGTGTGGTCAATTTGTGCATAATAGTTAACCTAATTTGCCCACCTTGTGGGATATGCTTGAACAACGTCTAAGTGCCTATATGGCCTTTTATGTAATTTCATATGTAACTAAACTTTATTGAAAATATACTTGTATATAACAATGACCCCGGGGTTTCTTTCTGGTTCTTCCACGGGGGAGTTATTGAACCAGTTTATTAATAAAATATGGTGGATACCCCACTTTTGTCTAAAAATAAATAAAATAATAATTTAATATTAAATATAAAGTTTCATATGATTAATAATAATATAACATATATATTATATTATTATTAATCAACATATATTGTAGGTATTCTAATGATCATACGACTGAAGCTACAAATATTAACAAAGAGAACTGCTAATCTCATCCCAAACTTCCAGTTTCTTCTAAGTTCTAAGGTTTGTACCATAAACATTGATGATAGATAGGCTTAGATTGGAGCATAGGCTACATATTTCTTCTCCCATCCATTTGTTATGCCTAAGAAACTTTGAGTAGGATACGTTTCTTGAATTCCATATTACCGCAATGCCACCAGAAGAGCCCACAACCTCTACAAATTCCATGGACCAGCTGCCTAATTCCTTGATAAAACTAGACATCTGCACTATATTCATTTTAGTATCTTGTAACAGAACAACATATGCCTTGATAGAGAGTATGTAATGTTTAACTACGCATTTCTTGTTAGGGGCGTTTAGACCCCTAACATTTGAAGATAGGATTTTCATTGTGACTTGGGAAGGAAATTCCCCTTTCCAACTTGCATTTAAGTTGTGATATTCATTTGATCAATTTCATCCCCATCTTCTGATCTTAGTTTTGATAATAACTTCCTTCCTTTTCTTACCTTACTTTTTCTTGAAAATTTGGAGAGCATTTCTTATTGATGGATTTTTTAATCCCTAAAGAGATGTTTTGCTCCAGAGGAGAAATGGGAGCCAGGGGAGAATTAGGTGGGCTCAACTTCTTGGATGAAGTTTGATATGTATCCTGGACATCAGATTTGGAGAACAACAAGCCTTCAAGATCTTCCAATCTCTCTTCATCCTCCAAAGAGTCTGAATCTAGAAGTCTTGAGAATGTTTGTAGACTTTACAATCCTTAGACCAAATTTTATTTCTATGATTATAAAGGCCATTGTTAGTTCCCAATGAAGACTTACTATCAAATGGTTTTTTCTTTTAGTCTAGAGGATTTCCTACAACCAGTATTGTTATTAGATAGTATGGGTTCTAGCCCCACAACATTATGAGATCTTTGTGGGGAATGAAAGAAAGAATCCCTGTCATCTTGCTTCGACTCTTGGGGGCATTCTCTCTCTCTAAGACCTGGCCAAAATCCACATGTCGCTATGCTTGGTTTGGATGATATCTTCATCTCTTCTTGGAAGAGGTGGATCTACTGAAGAGATCTTGATGTTCTTTGCAGGGAGGAACTCAGGAGGAGAAGTGATACCAGTCCCCTCATCATAATGACAACTAAAAGTATTTGAATGCTCTTCAAGAAGCTCATTATTTGCAAGGGCTTGATCAACCAACTCTGAGATCATACTTTCTTGTACCTCCATAAACCACTGAGATAAGATTCACTCTATTTGATTATGATTAAACCTGGGGATATAGGCCTTAGGAAAAACCCAATCCCTGAGTATGGTATTACAAGTAAAATGTGTCCTGATAGGCCTTTCCCGAAATGTCTTATCCATATTTATTGTAATATTGGTCTACCCCAGGGCCATCTGAAGTGGAATGTGCAAGACCTTTGGATTTGACTCGTAGCCTATAATTATCCTTTGAATTGTGTCCCACTTTGAAAAACCTCTATTGAGCCAAGCTCAACTCAGCACCATTTGGGTGTCCACAGGATTCCCAACAGAGGTTATTTGAGGATCCATTAAGCTTAATCTCCCCAGATTAATGTTAGCAAGGTTTTGCATTTTCTAGTATAGAAACCATTGAAAAAGGGTAATCTTCTTTTTTAAGTAATCTTCGTCAAGAATCACACCAGCCGTTAGCAACTTAGACTGAGGAACTATCTCTGAAAAAAGGAAAGATGATTGAACCTATAAGTATTGATCCCCCCTCTTTCCCCAAAATGACTTCCCATCCACAATATTCCACTTTGGATCCAGGTTAACTTTAGGGAGGTCTTGAATAGAGCTGGTTACCTCTTGAAATTGATCTTGTTGATGTTCTTGACCCTTGAGAATGTGATCATAAGAAACAATCTGAACCCACATGCCAAATTTAGAGATGATCTTGATTGATCTAGAGAGCTCTTTTTCTAAATTCATGAGTAGGCATAGTTTAGGGATCAAAGACTTCTTAGAGTAAGAGTGCTTGAGATAAATGCCCAATTTTTTAACAAAGATTTAAAGAGTTTCTGCTGATCTATATTCCATAGGTAAGTTCTTAAGAGTTACCCACATAGGAATGAATTTAATAGAATGGTTCAGATTGTTGAAGTTCGGGCACCATTGTTGCATGTGCAACCCATGATTATTATGAAACCATCCTTTAGATTTAAATATTTTATCTCTTCTATTTTTATCTTTAAACATGACTAAGAAATATCCCAGGTCAGTATCTATACAATCAAATCTGAGATATATTTCGCCAGTTTTTATAAGCCCAATTATTGAAATCTAAGTATGACAAGTTGGTTTCCTGGAACTTACAGATCACTGCATGTTGAATTAATAGACACCTTCTCTCATCTAATGTATCTTCATAAAAGGTGATTGGAACTTCGGGAGGAGGAGAAACGAATCTATTAGGTTGAGGCTGAAGAGGCTCCCCTATTTGAGCTTCAATAGTATTGTGATGATGGGGTTGTTCTTGCCTTGTCTATTCCTGTTCATGATAGTCTGCCTCTCCTTTAAAACTGTCTTCTTAACTCTGGGTTGTGTCTTCTTTATATCCATTTGAAAATAGCCTTGTGATTCCTCCTATGACCCCAAATATCTCTATTCCAAGAATTATTGAATCCTAGAATCCTATTAATTTTTATGATGTTTGTACGTTTCTTATGGATGTCCAAATGTAGACCCGACCATGCCTTCTTAGGAAGTGGAGGGTTAAACGTTCTATAATCCCGTGTATTCAGAAAGATGGGGATGAAATTAGGATTTATGGGTACATTCATCAATCTCCTCTGCCCCCAGATATGTTCTCTATCAATGGATCAATCACCCTATTTTGTCATTTGAAATGAAAAGTGTGGGAAATAGGACCTCTACCCCAGGCATTGCCTACATTATGATAATGCAGTTGACCCTGTCGCGAGAAATTCTTTCTTAAATGGTCACAAGGAGGGCCAATTTTTGCTCTTTCCCGCCCCCAACCCTGGTGCGCTCGACCTCTGTCGTCATTGCCTTTTTTTTTTGACAACCAATAGAATTATAAATAAATAACATTATTTGAATTTTTTAAATATATTCAAATTATCAAACTTTGGGAAACATAAATAGACTTAAAAATCTTGAAATCTGATTGGTCCATTCAATTTTTTTTTAACATCTATTAGATGCAATAATTGTTTGCCATAAGCAAGCACTAATAAAAGTAAATTAAATCAGTAATTAGGTTATTAAAAAAATTTAATAAGTTTTTACTCAAATAATTGTTCTTTAACACTTTCTAGTTTAGTCTATTTAATATCAAAGAAATGTTTTCATAATATAATTAATAAATTATATTAAAAATATAATTATGGTAACTTTTTAAGTAATACTTATCAATCATTTAGATAATTATTATGTAATATTGTTTTTAATAAAAGAGAAAAAAAAAAGAGGTTGTAGTATGTATTCTTAATATAATGAGAAAATTAAGGTACTTAAAACTTCAAAATATAAGAAATTGAAAAAATACAATTAGAAGCAATAAAGATCTAAAACATGCAAACTTAGACATAACCATAATTCTTCTAACATAAATCTCTTGTAGTTTTCTTCCCTTTGGTCATCTCCTAGGACATTGGTGGAATTCATAGGCCATATTCATAAGCCATGTTGTGTTTCTCACATCATGCCCTATTTTTCTTTTAACAAAGTAAGGATCCTCTTTATTTTTAGTTCTAAGTGTCAAAAATGATTTAACAAGATCATCAAATTTGATGAATGATTCATTTTATGATTTACTTTCACTATGTCTAAATAAATTGTTCAAAATAATCTGAAGTCCCTTTTAGATATTCATCCAAAAGAATTTCAAAAAAAAGGAAATAATCTTATGTATTTCACTCTTTCATTAAAACTTTATATAAAAATATTAAATTCACTTTACATCTATCTATAGTCTAAATTTAAGATCAAAAGTAAATTTTGGAAATAATCTTATCTAAATTCTTAGAAACTTTACCCAAAGTTTGGTTCAGTTGGAATTCCTTGCAAACTGTATGATACTTATGCTGATGTCATCCTCGCTTACATCATGCTGACTTGATTATTTTGGAACGATCCCTTGCTTGTCATGAAATCATGATTATGTCATGCTAATGTCATGATTAATGCACTTTCATTAAAAGATAAATACACTAGAGTTTCCAGAGTTTCCAGCATACATATTTTCAATTGCAGTTAAAAACCTTTCCCCAAAAAAAAAAATTTGTAGTAAACCTATCGTTAAGTTGTAAGAGCTTCACTTCACTTGCGGATTACCACAAACGAATCAAGAAGACTTCTAAACTCGTGTAACGGTTTGTCTAAACTAAACATTTAAGTTCTAAGATATAGTTGCAGTTCCACATAAAATTTCTCCAAATTATATTCTCACCAATACCATTAATTGCTTATCCTCTTTTGAAGTGAAATAAATGCAATCCTTCTTGCCATTGATCACAAATTAAATAAATGCAATCCTTCTTGCCATTGATCACAAATAATAGGGGCATATTTTGAGGATTAACTCATTATATAAGTTCAATTAAAGCTTTTATCAATTCAGTGATCGAGTTAAAATAGATTTTGTCATTGCCAAAAGATCCAAGCTGGTACAGAGCCACCATTTCTACAATTGAGGAATTTAATTGTCTGATCGCAAGAATTCGACAAGAAGAGGTTTAAAAAGCAAGCGGAATCGGTAAGTACATTACAATCGTCATTTCATTCCTAGCATCATTTGATAAAATAAAATAAAATTTGGAATTCAAATTTCTTTCACACGTATCAGTGAGGAAATGTTGACAAGTATAATGAGGAAGAACTTTTGAGAATAAAGTATAGGCTTTACCGTGCCCTAATTCTGCTAAGTTCAGATGACCACGTTAACTAGTAAAAAACTTAGGGTTAATCTTCCATATCCAAGATAGCATGTAAAACCAATGAAAGACCCTACAAGTAGATGAAATTTCACGCGGTTGGCAATAGGCATGAAAATAGCATGCCCTAGAATTATGTTTCTTTTTAATTGAACATGATTTTCACCATGCATGAATTTCTTTGATTAAAAAAATGGTTAAACATTGAAAATTTTGACTCTAGTTTAAATCTAATTTAGTACTATAGCAAAATTTTACTTAAATTTTAAAATCTGATAAATTTGTTTTAAGAAAATTTAAGAGTTAAGTGATGGGATAAGGTGTTGTATATTTTGAAAAATGTTTATAATATATTATTTTATTATTATGTGTATTGCATCTAGGATAACTTAGATGGATGTGCATCACTTGGTATGACATTCTTAGGTCACTTTACATGTATTATAAAATAGAAAATTATATTTAATATGAGTGTTACCTTGATATTTAATATTAAAAAAATATTTTTGATAAAGTAAAAATGTAGTATCTAATAATGATGGGCCAATGGTATTATTACCACTAGTTTTATTTTATGTGAGCTTGCTTTTATAAATGCAATCAAATGTTAGTGGTTTGTCATATTGAGTCTTGGTGAAGGTCACTTGTGTGAAACATTATACGAGATGTGTGGACTTGTGCTTGGATAAATGGAGGATGCATGGGAGAGGCTTGGTATTCCAAAAGCATTCATTGTAACTTTGTAAGTGCTTTGTATTTCTTTAAGGTTGTATAATACATGAAGAATGGATGCTTTTGGAGCCTAGGTTTTTCCCTTACGAGGGCTTTCCTAAGGTATATGTTGTGTTATCATGTGGCTTATCTAATTGATCTATGCATTATGGTGATTTAGTAAGCTTGTATCTATGCTTGTCTCCCATGTGTTATGTTAGAAGCATTATGTCATAACAAGTAGCATTAGAGCTTTTGTAGCTGATTTAGAGCTATAACCCTATCTTAAGTGGATAAAGTGTAAAGTTGAAGTCATTGTTATGAATGAAAGGTTTGGGACATTACAAGGTATGAAACACACTTACAAGTTGTTTTATTGAAAATCTAAGGGTTTTGAGCTTTCTAGTATGATGAATCGTTTGCAAATTTGGGGTTTGAGGAAAATTGAATCAATGAGTTATTTGGATGTGCATTTAAATGAGGGTTTTGGAGAAGGTTTTTGGAAATGATCTCCTACCCAAAAATGGACCTCATAATTGTAACTAGATTGGTTGACCAATGAATTTTGATATACAATTTGGCCTATTTTAGAAAAAATTTAAAAATTAGAAAAAATAATCCTCCAACTGAGTCATATGGCATGAGGCATTGTAAGAAAAATAAATATAAATAAAAAAATCATTGATGACCTTAAAAAAATCAAAAATCCAAAAATGATATTGGG
>MU218222.1:62744-100892 GCA_018584345.1 Thuja plicata | reverse complement strand
ACCCCCAAGAAACCTTGTGAAACATATAAATATCCTCCAAGAGTGAAATATACTATCGTGGGGTCTTCACTAAAGAGGCAATACATTATTATGTGCATTCAAATTGGGGGGTTTTAAATGAAAAATAAAAGGGGGCAATATATTTCCTAAATAGGGGTGAGGGGGGTTTTTATGGGGTGGGGGGTAGGGGTTTATATAGGAAAATAGGTGTGGGGGTATTAGAGGGCGATGACGAAAAAGGGGTTTTGGGCAATATTTTTTTAAAATAGGGGGATTCTTCAGTATGCTACAAACACACTTGCTAACACTTGAAACCTACTCCTATTTCTATTATAACAACTTCTTAGGGGAAGGGAAGAAGGAATGTTGAAAATTAGATTGAGGTGACACACCAAGATAAGAATGTGATTCTCCCTGCTTGTGGTTGCATAATTCATCAACACAAAACTCCAAAACATACACAAATATCTATCTTATAAATTTGTTACCCAAAGGTTGATATGTAAGTTAGGGCTCACAAATTATTAAAAAGGGAATAAAGTATTCACAATGCAATATCCATATGCATAATTATCTCAAGAACATAATCTAAAATAGAAGATGGGCATTTATAAGTATAAAGGCAAGATGGTTTGCACAAGATATCCAAATATGAGAAGAACTAAAATAGAGAAATCTTTAAATGAAAGATGAGATAGATTTATGGTTACAAAATAGGGGTTTACCATAAGAGAACAAGGGAGAGAAACCTATAAAATATGTTACAAAATTTCCTTTATAGTTTAGGTATAACTTAGATTACATCATTGGAGTACAAAACCCTAGAACCAAACTAGGAATAGGGTGCAGAGATGAGTGTGATAAGAAAAATGAAATAAAAAATCTAATTTTTATGTGCAAGTTGATCCTCTTATGTGATGGAAAGTGGCTCCATGAATTCCCGTTGCAAGTAACAAAAGAACGTGATGATCTAGGATGGCTCTGCAACAAGGCAAGACATTATTTCTCCCTCTATCAAAGAAAACTCACCTACATATCATAAATAGGCATGGACAACATACCTAAGATGAGGTATGACATAATTTAAAGTTGATAGAACCTATAGAAAGTTGATGGAGTAGTTGAGAAATCAAATTTTACCTCTACCTAGTAGAAACTCGTCGTGACTATTAAGAGTTTAACCCTGGGCTACAAATTTGAATGTCCACCATCGATGAAGGATACTGTTGTATTAGCAAAATATCATGAGCCATCAATAATCATTCACCATCGAGTATTGAAAAGAATGAAATACAATCTCTTCAATGAGAAAATGTAGTTGGCATCCTTGGGAATGTTCATTGGAGATCGAAGAGGCCAAAGAACTATCCTCTTAATTATCAAAAACTCTTATATCTACTCACATGCACATACCCCTCATCGGTTGTCAAAAATACCAAAAATATGTCTCTTCAATGGCCAAAGTCCCTTAACAATATAGGGGACCCAATAGAAGGTGATTTATCTAATATCGATCATAAGTCGATAACACCATGATATTTTCTTCTTGATGTATGAAGTATCTTTGATGGGTGTGGGCCCACCAGCCCATTTGTCACTTTAAAATATTGATTAAGGATTAAGGAGATAGAAAGAACATATCTTCAATGGATACTATGTATTAATACCTATTATCATGTTTACATGTGACCAAACCACATCAGAGATCAAAGAGACTGAGAGATAATTTCTTTGACATGATAAATCTCTTCGATGGAGTTTGAATATCCTCATATGGATGATCACCTTGTTCATCAGGGGTCAGAGAGACAAAAATCCATCTCTTCAATGGGAAATAAAGTTAAATAACAAATGAGTGACTGAGCAAAAGAACTTTCCTAGCATAGGGGCGAGTTGGCAAATCTGGTAAAAGACTTCAGCAAGTGACTCCTAAGAGATTTGACTGGCAAGTTTGGTCAGCAAGAGATTATAACCTTGGGAAAAAAATGACTAAAGAAAAGAAGACAAGGGTTTAGGGTTTAAGCCTTAGGGTTTTAGCCAAATTTGCAGAGGGGCATAGGTTCAATATTGATATATTTGATCAGTTATAAATGGTAGACATAGGCGTGATAAATATTGACATTTCTAGCAACTTTGTGGATATACTATCCTACTCAGTATAATACCATATTCCCTAAGGAATCCATTGGGATAGAGTCACTTATCTTGCAACACCAAAATAAAAAAAAACCTAGTATCTCTTGATTGGAAACATCCTATGCATGAGAACTTCATGGAAAGTAAGAAAATAGCTAGTATACTATGTACAAGATCATCAAAACTTGATTTAGAAGTAGAGTTTGAGATGAATTCCATTAAATGAAATTGGATGAACCTCACCATCGGGCTTGGATAACTCAAACTCATTGGCATACCCTATGAGTAGAATTATTATCAAAACTCTTCTTGACCTGTTGTAAATGAATCTCATTTGTCTACATAGATTGATTTATAACTTCTTTGAGCTTCATTAACCAAGCTAGTTTGACTATCATGGTACCACTTTCTATTAACTCTAACTGATGTTCTAATTCAAGAGAGGGAAACTTCAGTGATATTGGAAGTTTTTCTTCTCTCCCATATACTAGCATGAATGGTGAGTTGCTAATTTTCCTCTTAGGTGTAACTTAGTCAGCCCATAAGAATTTCCTCAATTTGACATGCCAAGACCTCTCATTGTCTTCAATTGTTCTTTTCATTATCCTAATGATATTTTTTGTTAAAGGATTAAGCTAATCCATTATCTTAGGAGTAATAATTTGGTGATGTCTTCAAATATATTCTATGCTCAACTGCCTAGGAATTGATTTGGGCTTCAACAAAATCTTTGGCATTGTTCGACATGATGTTAGAGTGGGTGCAAAACCTTGTTACAATTCCATCAAGGAATTCTGACACTGAAGATTTTGTGGTATCCTTCAAAACCATTACCTTTGTATCATATCTTATTGTAAATATTACGTGGGACCAATTTGAAGATAAGCACCCAACTATTTTGGCTATGAAGTCTCTAGATAAACAAATAGGAAAGAAAGAAAGGAGATCTATGAAAAATATCTTTAAAAATAGTCTAACCAGGACATGCATATAATATAATCTTTAAATCCTTTATTATCCTTACTATCTTAACATAATTTACATCTAATTGGACAACCTCCTTAGTCATAGGTTCATATTCTATGCCAAGAAGATTAGCTACTTTCATATTCAATCATACAATTGTGAAGTAAGCTATCTCTTATGATCAAAGAGAGATAAAAGGGAGGGCACATACAAATTTATCTTGAATTTTTATCCTCCTTGGGTTGAACCAAAGTGGTTGGTGTTGATGACATCCTTCTTGTTGCATGATCAGGTTGGTTGAAACTCCTTTATGCTTCTTGAAGTAAATATCTCTAAGATGGAATAAAGAGAGCATTCCACATAGTGATTAGGGTCTAGGATAACTCCTCTTATTTCTTGGTGTTGTAATTTATATTCTGATTAGGGTCTAGGATAGCTACATTTTTGGTGTTCTTGGGAATGTGGTATGTAGGAATACCTATGAAGTTGAAGCTTGATCTATCATGGGGTGTGGAACACGCTAGATTTCACTCTCCTTTTACTTCTTATGTTGTGTGCCATAGTGTTACCACCTATTTGATTCATTCTACAAAATTCTATCTCTTGCCAATTTATAAAAGAATAATCACCTTATGTGTGAGCTTGATTGCCAACACTTGATTGATTTTGATATATATTATTTTCTGGAAGTTGTTGGCTCATTTTGAACAACTAAAATCTTATTATGAAGCTGATTTAGCTCTCCTTTTTTACATGCAATCTGATTATGAGGCTGATTGCATGGAAAAAACCAATGAAGCTCTTAAGAAAGATTATTCTATACTAGAAATTTAAGTTCCTTTGAACCATTTGCAATTGAAGGGTGCACACTATTCAAGGACTACATATTACTCCATTTGTTTTGTCCTTAAAAAGGTGGCCTATTCTGATGGTAATTTTGATTTTGTGTTTGATAGGTTACATTACTTTGAGCTTGTTGTATTTTTAGTGTCACAACCTCATTGTTGACATTTTACAACATGGTCTTGATTTTATGCAAATCATTTGAGGATGTATAATGTGTAGATGAATAACTTGTAGAAGGAACTAGAATAGGATCCAAAGTTGGTTGTGGAGTATGGATTTCTAGGGAAAGGGGTATTGAAGGCCTTGGAGATATCTTTCTAACTTGTATTATATAATTTTATACCCTTATGACTAGATCCTATGCAATTGGTAGAATATCCCCACCCATTAACGATATTATAGTACCTACACCACTATTGAGAGACTTTAGATAGTACAAGAAGGTGTGGGTAAGATTTGGCTTTATGGAAGTAGGATTCTACCCCATGTATTTCAAAATATATAGTTATCCCATGTCTTCTTGTGGTACTCTTTTGATGGTAGTCGACTATTCCATAAGTGATAGGTCAACACTTTTTTTCTTCAAAAGGTTTGCATAATGATTCCTCTATAACACTGCAAGGTTTTTCGTTTAAATGATGTAGCAAAGACTTTGATTGCAACATTATCCTCGGAGACCTCATGGATATTGAAAATACTTGAAATTTCTTGAATGTGTTCTACAAGGGGTAGTGGATGTTTCACCAATGAAATAAGGTACACTTTTCAATGTAGTTGTTGGTATATTATTATTTTAGGCTAATATGAGAGGGTTTCCACCATTGAAGGTTGTAAAAGTTTAATTTCTAGGAATAGACATAGAGAATAATGATTTATTGAAATGGGTGGGATGGAGTCCTAGGTTGTGATAATATAACAATTGGAGAAGTAGAATGAGATATAGGGGAGAGAGCACCTACTTCTATACCCATAACTAGAAACAATGAAGGTATACTCTCCTTCTAGAACTTGAAAATGAAAATCTTTAAATATTGAAAAGTTCCTCTATAATATGCCCTTGTTTGTATTCTAGGCATGAAACGTAGGTCTGGTTTTAAAAGAAAAATGTGAGAGTGGAGGCACCACGTGTTTGAAGATGAGTCTCTTGCAGGATAAGATGCTAAGAGAAGCACTGAATCCTTAGCATGGATGTTGAAGATCATTTCTTGACACCATCCAACCAGTAGGTTTTCTCAAATATTTTTTGAAGATAAGTCCCACCGAGTGTGCCATAAATTATTGTCAAACTTTTTCACCCTTTCTTTGTGTTTGATCTTCAAGAAACCTTGTGAAACATGGAAACAAACTCCAAGTGTGGGACCTCGACAAGTGAGGTTGAGTCTCTAGATAAGGCCAAGTTCCTTTCCAATCTGGGTGCATTGTTCAGCCAACCCTACACTTGAAACCTATTCCAACTCCTAATGTAAAATCTCAAGGGAAAGGGAAGAAGGATTGCTAAAGATTATATGGAGGTGATTCCCTAAGAAAAGAATGTCCAAAACCCCAAAACATGCACATATCTCTAACCTAATCTATTCCCCAAAGGCTCATATGCAAGTTAGAGCTTACAAGATATTGAAAAGGAAAGAAAGTATTCACAATACAATATACATAAGTGTGATTAACACAAGCACATAATCTGAAGTAGAAGATGGGCATTAAAAAATAAAGGCAAGATGGTTTGCACAAGATATCCAAATATGAGAAAAGGTAAAATAGAGCACTCTATAAATGAAAGGCGAGGCAAATTTATAGTTACAAAAAATAGGGGTCAAACTAAAAACAATTGTGACATAAACAAGTCAATTCACTTGACTCACGTTGATCCCAGTCACACTAAAAAGAATGTGACATAAACAAGTAAACTCTTGGATCCAAATGGTACATGTACTTGTATCTGAGATTCAAAATGAATGCATCTTTGAAGAATCTCTAACTATTTAAATATCCAATTGGTCTCCTATTGTGCCCTCAACCAACCAAAATAATCTAGACACTTTTGAATCAAGTGTCCCTCCCCCTGACAATGTTGATTTACACCAATAAACAATAGAATGAGCACCATGAAATGTAGTACTTGAAATCATGTATAACTCTTTAATTAAAGCTCTCCTCACACATGCACCTGGTCCATCATCCTCCTCTTTCCCATGCTTAACTTAAAAAACTCAAAATATGAGGTACACCCCTCTTTGTATGCATTCTACTCAACCAAGAAAACATATGAGTATTATTGAATTGACCCATGTAGTTATCTAACTAGATGAGATGTCTATCCACTGCAATATCTTTTTCCTGCAAGAACTCAAAAAAAATTCTCAAAATAATGTTGTACATACTCAAAGGAGTGAGATATATCATCACTCATATTAAAATGATACTCTCTAATTATCTTCCCATCTTGTTCTATACTATTAGGGGCATGTCTATATATTAGGTGGACAAAAATAATAATATGACTGGAATTGTAATACTATCTTGTAACTCATTTTGTGGTTGCAATATGTAGTTTTATTTGGATTACTAGGGGGGCTAAATCAGAAAACTATGATACTTTAAACCTTAAAAATTCATCTATGTTTCAACTCAATAGAATAAACATCAACAATAATTGAATCACCAAATAACTTCAATAACTAAAACAGTAACTTGCATAAACATTAAATATCATGCACATAAATCATTCAACACATTTAACACTAGATTTAACGAGGAAACCCAATTTGGGAAAAATCTCTATGGGAATTTTCATCCACAAATGAAAATACTCTTCTCAAGTATGCTCAGTTAAAAGCCAACCCCATTAAAGATTACAAAACACATTGTTATATGTGACCCTGTTAGGGGATTTACCTCAGACTTATTAAGATATTCACCCTGTTAGGAGTGGCCTAGTTAGAGGGCTTTGAAAACTCTTTTAGAATGTCACCTTTCTCAAGAATTTTCCAATAAGAATGTTAAGTCCACTTGGTTAAGAGATTTCTCTATTACAAATGAAAATAAGCAACAGTGTATAAAATGATCTATAAAATTGCAACTACCTCTTGCTTGATCAGATCCCTTATGCACTCTCTCTGACTACTAGCATTAAAACTTCATCTGTTTCTGTTCTAAACTTAGATTTTCACCTCTTTTCTCTTCATTGCATCACTTGGTAGCACTTCAACACTTCAACTTGCCATCCCTTTGTTGTTTGAATTCATCCTTTAAATAGATTTTGTTTTGCCTCTTAATCTCCTTGATTAGATTTTCCTTCAATCACTCTCATCCATTTGATCAACTTTTTTGAACTGATTTGACAAACTTGAAACTCAGTTAGCCGCTTTAGCATCACCTCGAAACTTGCACTTTTCTTGGAAATAAAACCTTCTCTTTTGTCGCTTAATCTATACCTAGATTTCTTCCTTGAATTTTGATGTGCGTAGATCTTGTAACCAACTTATTCTTCATTCTTGGAATCCTTCAGATCGCTTTGGATCACCATGAAATGCGTTCTTATCCTTGTTTCTAACATATGTTATGCTTGACAACTAACTCTCTATTCGGTGACTAACATGCACTACTCAGTGCCTCAATGTATCGGTGTCTTGACCAACTTACATAACCCTTTATCGATAGACTTCTTTCTTCTCAATAACTTAACTCTTTAGTATTACCCACTTTCCCAATCTGCTTTACTGGATTGATAAAGTAGAAACCAATTATCTCAATATGAACTTATTATTCTCTAATCTTTATTTGCCCAATTAAGTCATCTTTAAAAGTTATGGCAACTCAATATGAACCAGAAATAAATTGCTTAACATCAATGAAAAAATAAAAACTGATCTAATCCTTTCTACAATCTTGTATACCACTGATATCTATCTTCATCATCATCTCGATCAGCTGAGTAACAATCTTCCTCTTTAGCATTGATGGAAACAGTATCAATTAATGATGGTAGACTCTAACATCTATATTCTATCTTTACTCCCTCTGAGCTATTTGATCTTGTTCTCTCTCTGTGTTCATTTTCTCTTAACATCTTTATGCATATCCTCTCTCTTTCTATTCTTTGAATCAGTCATTCTCTGTCATTCTCTGTATTCACCAATTATTCATTCTCCCTCTTTGACAATAATGCCAAAGGTTCATACTCTTGAAAACTTCTTCAGGCAGTGGATCATACCTTGCATGTAATGATAACTCATTGCATATATATTACACAACCTCAGGCAATGCCTAAAGTGTGAACACTAGCATAAACTCAAAAAATAGATATTCTATTGAGTCCTAGAATTGATGCAGCATGTTGTTAGAACAATTGAGAGGGGGGTTAATCAATTAGCTCCCAATTATCCTACAGTCCCAAATTCCTCTAGATGTATATTAAAACAATTTCAAACATATAAAATTAATATTGTATACTGTAATGTCAAACTTTATTCATATAGTGTTTACCGAGTATCAGTAAATTGATATTGTGATTACCAATCAATGTAGATAAAGTAATGTGTAAAGTAAAATAATAATCCACAACAATCATACACATTGACACATAGATTTTTAATGTGGGAACCTTGCTAAGGGAAAAACCACCTGGGACCAGTAACCCAAAATATTTGACTCTTCTGAAGTGAGCTCAATGAAGAGCCAACCCTGTTAAATGTTATAATGCACACTATTAAATGTGTCCTGGTTAGAGGATTTAAAACTAAAGTTCTCTCTTGACCATGCATTCACTATGGGGTCAAAAAGAAAACACTCAACATTAATTAGAAAGTTATAATAAAGAATTTCACATCCTACTCGGTTAAGAGATTTATTTGTAACAATGGTTAAACTAATACAGTAACGATCTAATTCAAATACAACTCTATTTTGCATATTTTCATATCTATGCTAAGTATATAATACCTCTGATCAATTTGGTCACTTCATTTCATCTGATTCTTCATACCATGTTCTACTCGGTAATGCTCTTTCCTCTGTCGCTCGGTAATGCCTGTAGAAAATGCTTGGTTATGTCTTTAACCACTTTGATCAGTCATACATAAACTTTGCATGTGCACATCAAGTGTGATTCAAAATGAATCTCTTTTCTCTTATATAGACTTCATAACTCATTTAATTTTCATCCTTCATATTTTTACTTAATCTCCATCATTAATTTTTCCACTTAAACCTTCCTCGATGGTTGTGTTGATAACGTGTTTTAGTCTTCATCGTCCGATCTTCCTTGAATTTTCATAATCATTTGATAAACATAAAAAAACCTTATCATTTACCTCAGAATCATCAATTACTAGCTCAGCATTCTAGTCGGCCTCGATTTGAATAAATTGCTCGGTCAATACCATATTGTGTCGGTGATCCCTAGCTCGATTATCACCGTGTTTGGTATACACTGTGTTTTACTCGATGTTCACTGTCTCTCGGTGTATACATAACTCTTTATTTTCCAATAACATAAACTTTATTTTTTTTCTTGCCTTCAATCTATAATATATGTTTGTTACCATTATGATACTCAAGTAAGTTGACATCAATGAAAATACATTAACTAATAATGTTTATCATCATATCTGTAAATCGGTTAACTATCAACAAATGACTTCAAACATACAATTAGTTGTAGTTCATCTCATGCATCATTCCCTTGTGAATGGTAGATAGGGGTAAGACCCCTAATTTACCTTGGAGATACTCAAAAGCATCCTTCAGTAGTGGCTTAGTGAATATATTTACTAGTTTCTCCTTTCAGTTTACATACTCCAACATCACATTCTTGTCTTGAACTTTCTCTCTCAAGCAATGATACTTGATAGAAATTTTCTTGGTCTTAGAAAGCATCACTGAATTCTTTGATATGTTTATAGCACTTGTGTTATCACAAAAAATGGTGACTCAATCAATAATCTCCTCTTACATACTTTCAAGTAGATGTTTGATCCATACAATGTTTGCACAATTCATAGCTGCAACAACATATTCAGCCTCAGTACTAAAGTGTGATATACAACTTTGCTTCTTACTCAGCCATGTTACTATTTTTTCTCCTAAAATCTCCTCCACTTCTAATTATTTTGTCGTTAATGTTTCCATCCCAATCAACATCAGTGTAGAATTTTAATTCAAAAGTTCTTCCTTTCTTGTACAATAGACCAAAGTGCTCAGTTCCTTTTCGGATATCTAAATATCCTTTTAACTACAGATAGGTGTAGAAAATCAGTAGAAAATCTTGCAACAATACCAACTGCATGAGATATATCAGGTCTTCTATGTACAACATATTGTAGCTTACCAATCAATGATAGGTAGAGTGTCTCATTTACTTCCTTTGATAACTTGAAACCAATGATCATTGGTGTTCCAACTAGTCTTGAGTCTTCTATCCCAAAAGTCTTTAGGAGCTCCTTGATGTACTTTGATTGTGTAATATAGATCCCATCCTTCACTTGTTGAATCTATAGTCCAAGAAATAATTTTATCTCCCCTATGATGGACATGTCAAATTCCTTTCTCATCTCTTCAGAAAAATATCTGCATGTGTTATTTCCTCCAAAAAAACATCATCAACAAATATCTCAAGAATTTACACCTTAAGTATTGCTCTATTTCTGGTAAGGTGGATTCTCTGCAAACTTAGATGGAGTCTGGCCCTGACACCAAGGCAGACAAGGTTACCAATGATCAGGACAATAATGTCCAGCAGTTACAAGCTAGGATGGAAACCATGGAGAATACTATGAAAAAACATATGCAAGACTACAACAATTTTATGGGTTCGGCTATGGATTGTTTCCTGACAATAAAGGCTGAGCTGGATACTGGGTCGCCAGGTAACAAACTGAGGACATTACTGAGAACCTGGAAGATGAAGGCCCCAAAAAATGCACGAGATCATATCGAAAGAAGAAAATTCATGACAGAATCTAGGAACTCTCAGAGTTCAATGTTGCGATAAAGAAGATATCTGAAGCGAAGCAAGAAGCCGCTGAGGCTTGTAAGGAGCTGGTCTAGTGCTCTAGTTTCTGGGTTGAGTGGTTGGTCTTTTTTTGCTGGTTTTTGGCTTTTGGTTTCTTTCCTATTTTTTGTTGTTAGCTCTTCTGTGTACTGCTTTCTAGTCCTGTTTCTTTTTGGGGTGCTTCATTGTCTTATCTCTATTTCTAGATTGTAAGGGGTTTTGGGTCCCCATTTAAAACCTATTTTTCCCTGCAATCAAAAATAAATATCTCAGCAATCAAAATCTTATTATTACTATCACATTTCAAATACACATTACTATTATCACTAGTTCTTTGAAATCTAATCTTGATTAGATATGCATGCAATCTTTCATGGCAAGATCAAGGTGCTTATTTCAAACTATATAGTGCCTTGTCCAGTTTGCATACCATGTCCTTGTTAGTATTATGAGCAAATCCTTCAAGCTGTTCTATATAAACTTCTTCTTCAAGAATACCATTAAGAAATGCATACTTGATATCTATTTGATAGACTTTAAATCCTTTGTAAGTTGCATATGCTAGTAGAATTCTAACTCCTACTAATCTAGAAAAAAAAATTTAACCATAGTCAATTCCTTTTCCTTGTGCATATCCCTTGCAAAATAGTCTTGCTTTGTTTCTGACTACATCTCCATGCTCATTCAATTTATTTATTAAAATTTAATTTTTATCAATAACATTTTTATCTTTAGGTCTCGGTAATAAATTTCATGTGTTATTCTTTATAATATGATCTAACTCTTCTTTCATAGCTTTAACCCAGTCTTCATTTACCAATGCATCCTTTACTCTTCTTGGCTCTAATTAATAAATTAAGAATGTATTGTCTCTTACCTTTCTTCTTTTCATAATTCCAACATCCTTGTCCCCAATTATCTTACTCGGTGAGTGGTGTCTCCTCACATATTTTGCCAGAACATGCTTGATAGTCGATGGAACTTCATTTCCATCATTCAATTGTAGTTATCTTTGTTCAGCTTCCTCCTCAGTTTGTGCTTTTGGTAGGGTATCATGAACACCTGGGTGAACATATATAATCTTTGATAATCTCCAGGTTCCTTCTTTCTATCCTCATCATTTCTCTTTGCAAATTCATCAATTATCATATTTGTGCTTTCTACTACTTTGTTAGTATATTTGTTCAGACATTTGTAGGATTTTTTATTTGTAGAATATCCTAAGAATATTCCTTCATCTCCTTTAGAATCAAACTTACCATCTCTAGAATCTTTAAGAATATAGCATCTACTTCCAAATACTTGGAAATAAGTCACATTAGGTTTTTCATCATACCAAATCTCATATGGTGTCTTGTTTGTACCTTTATTAGGTTATACTCAATTAAGTGTAAAAGCAACAATGTTGACTACTTCTCTTCAAAAAATTTGAGAAATACCCTTCTCAATCATCAGTGTTCTCGCACAATCCACAATAGATCTATTTTTCCTTTCAGCTATACCATTTTTTATGGGTTCCTTGGTGCATACATTTGTCTCTTTATTCCATGTCCATTGCAGAAGAGCATAAACTCATCAGAAGTAAAATCTCCTCCTTTGTCAGATCTTAGACACTTCAGTTTCCATCCATTTTCCTTTCCAACTCTTTCCTTGTACCACTTAAACATTTAAAAATATTTAGATTTTTCTTTTAAAAACATGACAGACATCATTCTATAATAATCATCAACATACAAAATGAAATATCTATCACCATAGTAGCTTTGTGTTCTCATCGGTCCACATAGGTCAGTGTGCACTAAGTCCAAAATTCCTTGTGTACCATAAGACTTACTTCTAAAACTTACTTAGTCATTTTTTCAGCTTGACATTCCTTAGACATGACATTCTGAGGTTTCTATAATCTCAGTAGACCTCTTACTCTATTCTTTTAGTTCACTTTAATTATATTGTCAAAATTTACATGACCTAACATCTTGTTCCATAACCATGCATCTTCAACTTTAGCATATAAACAACTCTTAGTAGGTGTGTCAAGGTAAAATAGGTTACCTTTAGATTGTTCTCCAGTGACAATCAAACTTCCTTTATGATCAAATACTTTTAGCTTTCCATACTGAAATTCTAATCAGTGTCCTTTATTGTTTAGCTATGCCACACTGAACAAATTATACTTTAGTACTTCAACCCAATATACATAATCACATCTAGTATTATTCAACAAAATTATATAACCTTTACCTTTCACAAGATATGGGGCATCATTACCGAATCTAACATATCCTCCATCATGTTCTTCCATAGTAGTGAACTTAAGTGTATCACCAGTCATGTGGTCTTAACACCCACTATCTATAATCTAGGTATCATTCTTGCTCACATGTGATATTAGGGATTTTTCTTCTTGCTTTTCTTCATCAGAATTATCATTGATAGAAACATATACAACTTCCTCTCTATCATCATCATTTGTATCATCATTGGTTAGTCCTAATTAGAAATATGACATGACTTCTTACCTTTATGTTTGATATCTTGAAATCTCCTAAATTTTTTCTCTTTTGTTCTCATCTCGGTTGTCTTTCTTCTCATCACTTTCATTCTCAGGGCATCTTGTAGCAATGCGTCCAATCTTATTACATTAAAAAAATTTCAAGGGTAGCTTACCTTGGTACTTGCCTTTACCTCTGTGTACTCATCTAGGTAGTAGAGCTTCAAACTCTCTTTCACTTGCTTCATCTTTAGAATACAGTTCTTCTAACTCATTCTTGCAACTATATACTCTTTCACTAGCAGTACTTGCATAACCATCACTCATTCTAGACTCCCTAGAACTTCCAATCTTCAAAGATGATTTAAATATAGACTCACTAGCAGTAGCAAGTAAGCTATTATCAAAATCATTAAGATCAAAATAAATTAACTTACCAATAGTAGCATCCAGTGAAAACAATCATTTGTGGAATGGATCTTAGTTCTTGTATTGTAGATACTCATATGGCATACATAGGCAACAATGTTCTCAATAGTTTGCTTGTCACATCTTCTTCAGTTATCTGTCCTCCAGTACCTCTAATAACATTCACAATTTATTTCATCCTTGCACTATATACTGAACCATTTTCACCTTCTTTCATTCTCATAGCATCAAGCTTTCCTCTTAATCTTTCATCTTTTGCCTTCTCAACATGTTGATCTCCACCATGTACCAATTCAATCTTATCCCACATAGGATTTGTTGTATCACAATATTTAAGGTCATTAAACTCTAGATCGGTGAGAGTAGATGATATCTTAGTCATAACTTGTGTGTGGTCTTGTATTTCTCTTATCTACTCAAGTGTCAAAGGTCCAAATGGCAGTGGTGAATACTCATTGTCAAGATAGTATAGTGCATACTCTCCAATCTTAGATAGGTACAACCTCATTCTATTTTTCCATGTAGACAACTTATCCTTATTCAACTTTGGTGCCTCCGTCTTATACATCTTTGAATCTTTTACTCAAATCTTTTAAAATTATCTCTTAGAGTACTTATCTTTGATACCAATTGTTGGATTACTGAGAGGGGGGTGAATCAGAAAACTATGATAATTTAAACCTTAAAAACTCAACTTAGATTTAACTTGGTAGAATAAAAATTAGTAGTAACTGAATCACCAAATAACTTCAATAACTCAAACAATAACTTTCATAAAAAATAAATATCATGCATGTGAATCATTCAAAAACTTTAACATGAGATTTAATGAGGAAAACCTATTTGGGAAAACCTATGTGGGAATTATCACCCTCAAATGAAATAACTCTTAGATCAAGTATACTCGGTTAAAAGCTAATCTTGTTAAAGATTACAAAACACATTGTTATATGTGACCCTGTTAGGGGATTTACCTTAGGCCCATTAATATCTTCACCTTGCTGGGATGGCCTGGTTAGAGGGCTTTTAACATTCTTTTAGAATGTCACATTTCTCAAGGATTTTACAATAAGACTGTTAAGTCCACTTGGTTAAGAGATTTCTATGTTACAAATGAAAATAAGTAACAGTGTATAAAATGATCTGTAAAACTACAACTAACTCTTGCTTGATTAGATCCCTTATGCACTCTCTCTGACTACTTGCATCAATACTTCATCTATCTCTGCTCTAGACTTATATTTTCTCCTCTTTACTCTCCACTGCATCAATTAGTAGCACTTCAACACTTTAACTTTCCAGCCCTTTTTTATTTGAATTCATCCTTTAATTAGGCTTTGTTTTTGCCTCTTAATCTCCTTAATCAGGTTTTCCTTCAATCACGCTCAGTCATTAGATCAATTTTTTTGAAATGATAAGAAAACTTTTAACTTGGTTAGCCACTTTGGCATCACCTTGGAACTTGCACTTTTCTTGGAAATAAAACCTTCACTTTTTCTACTTAATCTATAACATAGATTTCTTCCTTGAATTTTCCTATGCATAGATCTTGTAATCAACTTCTTCTTCATTCTTGCAATCCTGTAGATCGACATGGATCGCCATTAAATGTGTTCTTATCATTGTTTCTAACATCTATTATGCTCAACAATGAACTCTTAGTTCAGTGAAAAACATGCAATGCTCAGTGTCTTGACCGACTTACATAAACCTTTATCGACAGACTTCTTTCTTCTCGGTAACTCAACTCTTTAGTCTAACCAACTTGTCTAGTCTGCTTTATCGACTTGATAAAGTAGAAACCAATTATCTCAATATGAACTTCTCATTGTTGATCTTTATCTATTGCCCAATTAAATCATCTCCAAAAGATATGACAATTTAATATGAACCAGAAATCAATTTCTTGACATCATTGATAAAATAAAAAATGATCTATTCCTTTCTACAATCTTGTATACCTCTAATCTCAGTCTTCATCATCATCTCCATAAGTTGAGTAACATTTTTCCTGCAAAATCAACCACTGATATATTAGTGCAAATCAAGAAAGAGTCCTTACACATCCTAAATTATTAATCCAACCACTAAGATCTATGATTATACCTTGCATTCTTGTAGAAAATATTTTCCTCTAAATCTAAAATAAAATCAGCAACATTGCATTCTATTGTAACCAACTCGGATCTGGAACCTTCACTTCCACTCTTCAAAGTATATTTGATCGTCTCGTATATATTTTTTTGAAATATTTTATTTCCAAACTCATGTTTTCTATCCTCATGAAAAGTTGGAATAATCTTTGGCAAGCCATTAGATTGTGAGCACTTTTTAATTAAGCAATCATTTCTATAGAAAAAAAAAAACCATCATCTCTATGACATAAAAATTTATTTAGTCTCTCGATGATTTTAGAAGTTGAATTGCACCACTCTTGCAACATTTAATTAGTATGTAGAGTAAAATGAATGTAGCATAATAGTTTCTGGTGCATTGAAAACTCCACATGGTATTCACAACAAGTATTTTTAATCTTAAGAGGTACACAATAAAATAACTTGAGGGATTCAAAATCCCTTTTTGATATTTGAAATATTGGATGTGTCTCACAAAAAATTTTGAACAACATTATTTGAGTTACCTTCAAAAAATACTTAGGATGTGGTGTGTAGTCTCAATTGCAAACACGCTTAACTTGAAGATATCCTTAACATTAGGTGATACTCTTGAGTTAGAGTTCCAAAATAGATAAATTTCCTCCTTCACACTATTGGTTAGCTTCTCATCAATATGTGGAAGCCTCCACCAAAAGCTCTATATCATTTGGAGGAGGAACATCAAGTCTTTCTCTTCTTGCAAGTGTTATATCTAAAGTTTTACGACTTATGTTGAATTAAATACAAGTTTGTCTCACAAAATGAGCCTTTCTCAAATGATGAATTTCTAAGGAGTTTGTAATAACCCTTCGAAAAAATCTCTTATTGTTTTCTTTCTATTCTTTACAATAGACTTGGGAGTATTAAAAATATATTTGACAATAATTGCATATTTTCTGTCTTCTTGTTCACACGAACCTTCAATTTTCCTAACATAGGTATCATATTTTGCATCTTTAGCAATTGTACAAAATGTTGGCTTTTCTTGGTCAATCTATTAATTGCTAAAATATTCATTAATTTTTTTCTAACCAACAACTAGACTGTTCATGTTGATCTCTTGAATTCAAAATTCCTTATAATGTTCTCATCGATTTCAAGTAACCATTTTTGGCTTCTTGAAGGTTGGAATTTGTCTTTCTTCTACACAAGGGACTTCATCTATCATTTAATTTGGCATTGTATAAGGTTCATTTAGCTCATCAGCTTCATTTTCTATGTCAATTCCAACATTTTTATTTGGTTCATTTTCTATGCCAATTCCAATATTTGGTTCATCGACCTCATTTTCTATGTTGATTCCAACATTATTTATATCAATTTTCACATTTTCATTCCCAACTTGAATATCTTGGTTAACAGTTCCAATATGAAACTCTACATTATCATTCTTGTTTGAAAATGATGCTAAATATTTTTATATCCATTCTCCTCTTCACTTGAAATAACATTTACGGGTGGACCAGAGGCCTTACCCTCACCAATATTTGACATACCTTGTCTCCTTTTCCTATGACATTCTCTCTCTTTGTCTATATGCTTCAATTTGGTCTTTTGTAAACATTCTCTTTCATTTTTTCTTTCAACTACTGCAACTCCCCATTATACCTCCAAAAATATGATTAAAAACTAATTGCTAATGATAAATTTATGATAAAAATACAAAAAAAAGTATGGTTTTGTCTCTTGTTGTCTGGAACCCCATGTTTTCCTCCTACAAAAAGAATGTGGGGACACATAGGTAGTTCTTAAATGAGTTTGCATCTTCTATCTGAAAATAAGAATTCAAAGTTAAGTCAATGTAAGAGGCAAGGAGAGAGGAAGAAATAGCTCCATAAGGAACTCCAAAGAAAGATACAAAAGGGACCATGAAAGGTGTAGCTATATTTTGGACGACTCCAAAAGTACAAAAATTCAAGAGGCAATAAGTAACTCGCACCCAAGCTCTACATGCAAGATAAAAACATAATAGCTCAAGTAAGAAGTATGATAAAATAATGTATAATATTTTTGATTAGAAAAAAATTGGGTTTTGCAGGGGCCCCGCAACCCTTAACAACAAAACTAAAGATAAAGCATTAAAGCCCCGAAAAAGACCAAGCCACAAAAACCACAGACTAATCTGTTTAGCTACCCTAAGACCATATGCCCTAAGGAATCCATTGGGATAGAGTCACTTATCTTGCAACAGCAAAATAAAAAAACCTACTATCTCCTGAAGGGAAACATCGTATGCATCAAAACTTCATGGAAAGTAAGAAAGTAGATACTATACTATGCATAAGATCATCAAACCTTGATTTAGAAGCAGGGTTTGAGATGAATTCTATTTAATGAAATTGGACAAACCTCACCATTAGGCTTTGATAGCTCACAAAATGAGCCTTTCTCAAATGATGACTTGCTAAGGAGTTTGTAATAACCCTTCAAGAAACTCTCTTATTGTTTTATTTCTATTCTTTCCAATAGAATTTTCTTTTGGGAGTATTAAAAATATATTTGACAATAATATCATATTTTCTGTCTTGTTGTTCACATGAACTTTCAATTTTTCTAACATAGGCATCATATTTTGCATCTTTAGCAATTGTAAAAAATGTTGGCCTTTTTTTGGTCAATGTATTAAATTTCTAAAATATTCATTAATTTTTTTTTCTAGCCAACAACTAGACGGTTGATGTTGATGTCTTAAATTCAAAATTCCTTATAATGTTCTCATCAATTTGAAGTAACCATTTTTGGCTTCTTGAAGGTTGGAATTTGTCTTTCTCTACACAAGGGACTTCATCTATCATTTAATTTGGCATTGTATAAGTTCATTTAGCTCATCAGCTTCATTTTCTATGTCAATTCTAACATTTTCATTTGGTTCATTTTCTATGCCAATTCCAATATTTGATTCATTGACCTCATTTTCTATGTTGATTCCAACATTATTCATATCAATTTTAACATTTTCATTCCCAACTTGAATATTGATCAACATTTTCAATATGAAACTCTACTTTATCATTCTCTTCAAAATCATGCTGAATATTTTTATATCCATTCTCCTCTTCACTTGAAATAATATTTAAGGGTGGACCAGAGGCCTCACCCTCACCAATATTTGACTTACCTTGTCTCCTTTTTCTATGTCATTCTCTATCTCTTTGTCTATATGATTCAATTTGGTCTTTTGTAAAAATTCTCTTTCATTTTTGCTTTTAATAACTGCAACTCTCCATTATACCTCCAAAAATATGATAAAAAACTAATTTCCAATGATAAATTTATGATAAAAATACTAAAAAAAACATAATTTTATCTCTTGTTGTCTGAAACAACATGTTTTTCACCTACAAAAAAATGTGGGGACACATGGGTAGTTCTTAAATGAGTTTGCATCTTCTATATGAGAATAAGAATTCAAAGTCAAGTCAATGTAAGAGGCAAGGAGAGAGGAAGAAATAGATCCATATAGCTCCATAAGGAACTCCAAGAAAGATACAGAAGGGACCATGAAAGGTATAGCCCTATTTTGGACAACTCCAAAACTACAAAAAGTTAAGAGGCAACAATTAACTCGCACCCAAGCTCTACATGGAAGAGAAACAATAATAGATCAAGTAAGAAGTATGATAAAATAATGTATAATATTTTAGATTAGAAAAAAATTAGATTTTGAAGGGGCTCCGCAACTCTTAACAACAAACTAAAGATAAATAATTAAAGCCCCGAAAAAGACCAAGCCACAAAAACCACAGACTAGTCTATTTAGCTACCCTAAGACCATATGCCCTAAGGAATCCATTGGGATAGAGTCACTTATCTTGCAACATCAAAATAACAAAACCTACTATCTCCTTAATGGAAACATCCTATGCATGAGCACTTCATGGAAAGTGAGAAAATAGCTACTATACTATGTATCAGATCATCAAACCTTGATTTAGAAGTAGGGTTTGTGATGAATTCTATTCAATGAAATTGGACAAACCTCACCATTAGGCTTTGATAGCTCAAACTCATTGGCATCCTTGCAATTGACAATGATATACGGGGAACTCTAAATGACAACAAACTAGGAGTCCCTGACTTATTTGGCCTCATCTACATCCCACTTGAGCACTAGGTCTCCTTCTTTGACTACCCTATGGGTAGATTTCTTATAAAAACTCTTCTTGACCTGTTGTTGACGAATCTCAAGTGTCTACATAGCTTGATTTATAACTTCTTTGAGCTCCATTAACCAAGCTAGTCTAACTGTCATGGTGCCACTTTCTATTAACTCTAACTGATGTTCTAATTCAAGAGAGGAAAACTCAGGTGATAGTGAAATTTTTGCTTATCTCCCATATACTAGCATGAATAGTGAGTTTCTAGTTGTGCTCTTAGGTGTAACTTAGTCAGCCCATAAGGCTTTCCTTAATTTGACATGCCAAGACCTGTCATTATCTTCAATTATTCTTTTCATTATCCTAATGATATTTTGTTAAAGGATTAAGATAAAGCATTATCTTAGGAGTAATCATTTGGTGATGTCTTCAAACATATTCTATACTCAACTACCCAGGAACTGTTTTAGGCTCCATTAAAAGCTTTGGCATTGTTCGACATGATGTAAGAGTGGGTGCAAAACTTTGTTACAATTTCATCAAGGAATTCTAACACTGAAGATTGTGTGGTATCCTTTAACACCATTACCTTTATATCATATCTTATTCTAAATAGTATGTGGGACCAATTTGAAGACAAGCACCCAACTATTTTGGCTATGAAGTCTCTAGATTAACAAATAGGAAAGAGTGATGCATGTATCTCATCAATTTTCTAATCTGTTTAGCTTATGCTCACGAGAAATGAGTGATGCATGTAGCTCATCAATTGAAAAATTGTGAAAGATTTTATCTTCTATGGCCACCACAATAGTGTCAAATGTTGCAGGCAAACTTCTTAAAATCTTTTCAACCACTCTCCCTTCTTCAAGTCTCTCACCATGATATCTAAATTGGTTTACCAATCTAATGAGTTGAGTGAAAAATGAATCTATTGTATCAGATTCCTTCATGTAGATGGTCTCAAAATCCCTTCTTAGTATTTGTAATTTGGTTGTCTTCACTTTTGTCATTCATTGATAGGAAGTTTGAAGAATATACCATACTTCCTTGGACATTGTTGCTGCAACTATTCTTCAAAATATACTCTTATGCATGCCTTAAAGATTAAAAAAAAAGCTTTTGAATCCTTCTTTATATTATCCTTCAATAAATATTTATCTGCTTGAACTAATGCATTATATGCTGCTATATTTTGTAGGTTCTTAGTATCCATTTTTAATAAGATCCCATAAATCTTGTGAAGAAAACAATGCCTTCATTGTCTCAATAATCATAATTCTTCCCATTGAACTATAGAATTTATGAATTCGTCAAACTTGTGCTTGGAGCTATCATTGTTGACTGTAAATAACCCTTCTACCTCTTGAAGGAACTTTTGAAAAACTTCTCCACTATTGGCCTTTGGATCTAATACCACTATTGACTAGAGGCAAAGAAGAAATAAAGAAAAACAATAGAGGAAACAAAAATAGAGATAAAAGAGAAATTAGATTTCAAATAATGCATATATTCATAACATATAGTTTGATTTTACAAAACAGAGCTACTAAGCTCTTTAATTTCATTCACAATGTAACAACACTTATCTTTTTCTTCCCCTATTTTTTTCTTGACATTACCTTCACATTTCTGTTCATCGAACCCACATATGTGCCCAGTCTAATATGAGAAAGTAAAAAAGAACTTAGATGTATTTGATTTTGTTTTCAAATCCACCTTACAAAGATTCTAGAAATAGTATATTCACATTTTTTAATCTTAAATCTATGCTCAAGAGCCTTCATTTGGTCTAGAATTCCCATTTTAGCCCTCATTGTAACTTTTTAATGCAATTCGTATATATTTTAGATGCTTACATCCATTAAAAATATACTTCGTATTTTTAATAAAATTTTAAAAATATTATATATTTTCTTCTAATCTTATTTATATTATAAGTATTTCTACTCTTTAATTTTTATTATACTAGAAATATTTTCAGCAAAAATAAGAGAAATAGGAATAGCATCATGTACCTTTCTTAATATTATTGGTTTTTTTTTGTCTCTTACACATTTTATATTATATAGGTTTTTGAAAAAAATTGAAGAAATGGATATAGTATTCTCTAGCTTTCTTTAAATTGTGGATATTTTAACAAAATTTCAACAATTTGAAAGTTTCAAAACTCAACTCAAAATAATTTAAATTTTTTATTAAATCATCAAAGTTTAACTTAATTTTAAAGTAAATAGAATATATATAAACTTGGAGTTCTTATGGGATATTCTATTGAGATAGGATTAAGTTAAGATGGTCAATCTAAAAAAATTATTACTTTACCTTAAATAATGTAAACTAAAATATATATATTTGTGTATGTAAGTGTTTGTACAATTTAAATAAAAGATATGAGAATTAAGTTTACCTTATTATTACAAATCTATTAAGCATACAAATAATTTAAATAAATAAAAATTTATTAATAAAATACAGATTAAATATTAAAGGTGCTTCTTCACTTTAAAAAAAAATTAAATATAACAATAAAAAATATAAACCGTAAAATAGTTTAAACAAAATTTGAAATTATGTCACTTGAATAATAATATAACTAAATTTGATACCACTCTCAAAAAGGGAAAAAATAACCTCAATATTCTAAACTGCCGAAAAATCACTTGCATTGTACAGTTGCTAATGTGTGCAAACATTTAGAAAGGCTACTATGTCATGAATTCGTTATTTCTTGGTAGGATGCATACAAACTTTCATATAAGTAGATCTATCTAAAACTGTACATTTTTCCCTGAATAAATAAACTGAGGGACGAAGAAGAGTACTACAATATGTACCCGGTATTGGAGTACTCGAAGAGCTTCCCTATTGCAGAAAAAATGATAAACCTCGACATCTGCACCGCATAAAAAGGATAGCTCATGCGCCTTTTCTTATTAAACCCTTCCTCTGCTTGGTGAAGGTCACACGCCTGGCCGACGTTTTCACTATTTTCTTCACCTCTATTCTTTCTCTTCCCATCTAAAATCTGCAAAACTTAACTTGCAAAAACCTTCAAAATTACATAGAGATTTACAGAGCACGGTGAACCTAAGTAAAAAGAACATGGAGAATCTAAGTAAAATACTAAAAAATACAAAGAGCTTAAGGGAAATACTGAAATATAGAAAGATCTTGAGAAAATAACTTTTAAAGAGCTTGTGAAATTGCACAAAAAATTACAGAAATCGCATAGCCTAAGTAAAATTCTGAAAAAAACAAAGAGTATGTGAAATTAACCTGTAAGAGCTTGTGAAATTACACAGAAATTTAAAGAAATCACAGAGTTTAAAAAGGAAAATAATGAAAAATAGAAAGAGCTTGTGAAAATAACCTTCAAAGAGAATGTGAAATTACACAGAAATTTACAGAAATCGCAGTGACTAAGTAAAATGCAAGATATGAACCTGCAAAAAGCTTCTGACATAAGTCGATAGTTAGGTTTTCTCTCTCTCACAGGGTAAAGTTTCCCAAATTCCCTCTCGAAAGTGGTGTACGGAACGATGAACAAGAATTTGGAGCTCTACAGAGTGGACTCCAAGCTTTCGGGAATATAAAGGAAGAAACTGCAATATAAGTCATAGAATTCTTCTCATATGTTCGATTGTTATTGCAGAAAAATACATAATGGCTTTTGCCCTTCAACCCACCGTACCTCAAGTGGATCTCCCCGTGATCAACATTTCCAACTTTCCACAGGACTTCGATGCTCTACATCTAACCCATCATCGACATCATCCCGTGCTTGCCAAATTGAGAAAGGCCTGCAAAGAATGGGGATTCTTCCTACTTGTCAACCGTGGAATTCTAGTTGATCTTCTGGAAATGGTTGAGAATGTTTGCCGAGATTTAAAGGGAAACAATGCAATGGATAGATTAACGAAAAAAAATGTGTGATGCACCATACCACTACATAGAAATCCCATAGACCACCTTCTTGCAATATTTTTGGTTAATGAACATACACAAAATAAACAAAACTAGATTTAAAAGTTATATCAGGATTGGACTTCTTTAAGGATGTGAAGCTTGAAGAACTCCAAATCATGGACTTTGGATAAGTCAGTTTGAAATATATCTACTTCCATTATACAAGCATGATTGGCTAGGGTGTCTGATGTTGTATTAGATTCTCTATGAGATATTGAGACTGATGAGAAGTCTTCAAAAAAGGAGATTCTATATTGGCATTAATATGTAGTTGATGAGTTCCAATTGATAGTCTTGCTATTGCAGAAATAATTAATGGTATTTGGATATTTCCCATAATGTATCTGGCTTTTATGTTCAAAGAACGTGCCAAATTGGCTCCTACTACAAGACGATGTGCTTTTGTTATATTGTTTATTCCTAGAGGGAAATTTACCAAATAACCTTTTATGAGCTCTCCATTTTCAATTTGAATCACACAACAAACCTTGGAGACACCTGGATTTTCTTTAGTTGCATCATCTAAGTTTAGCTTAACAGAGTTTTGAGGTGGTGATTCCCATTAGATTGGGCTTCTATCTGGTTTTTGGATGTTCGAAAAAGAACTTTGATTTGGGACATCAAGGAGAGTTTAATCTTTTAAAACTAAAGAATCTTAGTTGGAGAAATGCTTGTTAAAAATTTTGTTTTAAACATCTAACAAGACTTTCTAAAATATTACTTTCTAATTTGTGGAGGAAAGCTTGCAACTCTAAGAAAGATTTCCTAAAGATTCTTCTATTTTGCTCACACCATAAATTTTAAACTGTTAAAATTGGGATCACTATCGGTAAGACATCAAAGAGGGATTCTTTATGTAAGGGTGGCCAACTCTTAAAAAGGTCTTTTAATGTATTTTAAAGAGGGAGTTCAAGTGAAGTTTATTATGGATCCAAGCTAACACATTGGTGCATAAGAACTAGTTTAGGAGGAGGTGATCTACTAATTCTTGATAAGATCTGCAATGAATACAATTGAAAGGTTTATTTATATCAAGCTTAGAGAGTCTATTGCTATTGAGTATTCTAGTGTGAAGATCTATCTAAAGAAAAAGTGCTTTTATTTTAGAAGATTGAAGATTGCTTAAATTTCTTAAATTCCTCCAAGACACATTGGATCTATAATTTCCATTATCTTCAATTACAATAGTCTCTAAGTTTTAAGCCTCAAGCTATTGTTAAGAAATCATGTGCCTAATGTAAACCCTCAACTATATTTAAGGGAGGGCTCTCGTTCCACCCGTCTCCCGAAAAATGAACCTTTTCTCAATAGGTGGCAATCCATGATAAGAAAAGAGAGATGACTTCCCTGCAAGTGATGATGAAGTTCCATATTTTTTAGCACTCCCTTGGATTTTATAGGGTGAAGATCATTTCTAGGGAATTCAAGTTAAGATATTTGACCCTCATGATTTAGCTCTATTTTGAAAGAGGGGTCATGTATAGCTTACAAATAAGTTTTATACCAAGGACTAACTTTCTCATTTCTAGATTTTATAAACCAACACCTCCAAACAATCTATCTTTTCATAAATTTTACCAATAAACCAGAGTTGTTTTTTTGTGTTGTCTAAATTTCCTTTAGAAAAAAAATGTCTAATTGCTTTGACTATGGACTCCATTAGGCACTTTTAGAATTGATATAGAATAGTTAGGAAGAGTATAAATTATTGATTTGAAAATGATGATTCTTCCTACTAGAGACAATTATCTCGCTCTCTATGGGGATACCCTTACTTCAATAGCTATAAAGATCTTTTTCTAGAATATAGATTTATAAGACCTTGCAAAAAGGGAATACCCATATGGTTGCAAGGGAGATTATCTTGATTAAACTACAAAGTAGATGAAATCCATCTCTAACTAGTTTTCTTGGATTTTGGAAAAGAGGTGAATTTTTTAGGTTGATCACTTGTCCCAAGATTAAGTAGTAGCTTTCCAAGATATACTTAATGCTTTTTTCTTCCTTGATAGAAGGATTTACAAAAAGAAGAGTATCATCTACAAATAATGAGTGAGTAAAAGAAATACCTAATCTTGGAATAGTAATCCTTGCACATTTGTTTTCTCTATGGAGAGTTGAGTTTCCCTACTCAATGCTTCTTCTATTAATATAAAGGTGATAAAGGATCCAACTTCTCACCTCTAGGGAAGGTGAAGAGAAATCATTTTGAGAGGTATTAATCAGAACTAAAAACTTTGTAATATTAAGAAATGAGAGAATCCATTTGCACCACTTCGACTTGAAGCACATCCTCTCCAAGTTGCAATTAGCTTCATTAATTTTAGAGAAATTATCTTTGAGAAGATTTTATAAATGGTGTTACAAATAATAATAGGATGAAACTCTACAAAGCTAAATAGATCCCACTTATTAGGAATGAGTGCAATATAGGTGGTATTGAGCTCCTTTAGCATTATCCCATTTCTTCATGATTTCTCTAAGGGCACCTAGATATCTCTACCAAAAAAATTTCAATATTTCTAGTAGAAGACTACAATAAAATGATTGGAACATGGGGCTTCGTTTGGAGAGGGTAAAGAGTGCACTCTTAACTTCTTCCAAAATGAAAAGAGAGAGTAGCACTTTGTTATCCAAAGACATGACCACCTTAGGAATGATATTTTACATTTCTTACTCTTTTTCTTCCTTATTTTCCTCAATTGTCTTTGAATTTTTTTTAAAAATATTAAACATAGAATTCAACCAATAATATTCTTTTTTACTATAAAAAAAAATTAAATTATACCGAAATTGAGACACACAACCACTAAGATTAAAGAAATTTGCCAATGTATCATACATGAATTTACAAAATTCAGCTCACAAATTATATATATCCTTTTCTTACATTTTTAAACTATAAAGCTGGTCCTAAATATCAATAGATAACCATAAACTTCACCCAAAAAAATAAAGCAAACAACTTGAGGCATTCCACTGCATTTACTTCATTAGTCTATCATTTCGACTGTTGGACGCCTAAAACTTATTTAATGTTTCACTTGAATCTCCACACATTGCACTATATTCATTGGTTTTGAAATCATAGTGCTGCTCACTAACTGTGCTTTTTTCTCTTTCATGGCATGCCTCACACACCATCAATTCTGATGTGATTATCTTTTACACAATTCTCACACAGCAGATCGTGAAGAATAGTTTCCATTCAATTTTATTACACAGATAATAGATAATCACGTCCACAGTAAAATCTCTATTTTTAAAGATTTTATAAACAAATAAACACTTTCGGCAACAATAGTTTATTTAGACCAACAATATTTTACTCCTGACAATATTTTCCACTTCAGGTGGTGATGAGTTTTTCCTTTTTTTATAGGGGTTTCAGATATGCAAGGCAGTCCAGTCAGACACCAACCACAATGAATTTTAATATTTGACAATGATTTTAAATGTCTGGAATTGGATTTTAATATTTGAATGCTTAGCAAAAAAATTCAAACATACTAGCATTTAAATAAACATCTTTGTTTCACACATAGAAGCATTTAAATAAACATCTTTGTTTCACACATAGAAGGTGTCTTGAATCATTAAAATATTTTATTATAAATATGTCTTCATTTTGGGACTAGTATATATATCTTAAATATAATCTATACAAAGTACACTAAGAATTTAAATCTTACTAAAAAGTGTTTGAAAAAAAAACACAAGTCCTTTCTTGATAAGATTTAGATTTTGATAGAAAAATTTAAGAAAGTATTTTATATTCTCTTTAATAAACTATACATTATAATAATTTAAATATTTGAAATATCAATATTATATTTTAAAAAATCTATTAATTATTTTTATTTTATAAATATTTAATTAATTTCTCGATAAAATAGCTTTTTACTTTCAATTATGAAAGAAAACGTTCAATAATTTTATATATAAGAAAATTCAAGATGAAACAAACACAAATTCAAAGAATCATACATGCTTACCTCTTGTTTTTAATATTTCTAATATATTTCAAAGGTAACACCATCTCTGACCTCAATAATTTTTTAATATTATAATATAGTTCACAGGTAACACCATTTCTGACCTCAATATTTTTTAATATTATAATGTACTTCACAGGTAACACCATCTCTGACCTCAATATTTTTTTAATATTATAAATATTTCCATTGAAATTTCAGGAGAGATCCTCTAATATACCAACAAAATATTAAAGAACGTTACAAAATGCAGACCTCTTGAAAAGTTTAGCTTTCAAGCATATTCCAGTTTAGCTTTCAAGAATATTCCAGATGCTTTTATTTCTGAGGATAATCTCAATTATGCCCTTGCAAACTATGATCTGTTAACTATGATCTGTTTAATGGTGTGCGTTAACCAGAGGCTTGTTCAAGACTCAAGATGTCCAAAGAAATCCTACAGTTTAATGAGTCTTCAATGTTGTTAAACATGGGATATAAAATAATTGTAATCCAACAGTTAAAAGCTCTCTTCGTTCACAATTCAATGACCTTGGAATAGTGCTTGTTGATAAAGTGGAAGAAATATTCCAGACCCTTAATCTTCTTCATTACCACTTTCCACACCTGCTTCTGGTGGTCCAGTTCTTACGGAAGATGCTGGCGCATATGATGCTGATGTTAACCAGCCTTGTGTTTTTGGTGGAAAATTTGAATTTAACTTAACAATTCTAGCTTGCAATATATGTTTCCTACTATATGGTTACTTCTACTTGTTTTACGGTGTTTACCTGCCTTTTGCAAGCTCTGTAGCTATGTCTGTGGAAATCTCTGGCTCAGCAGCCTTTTTAAATCTGTTATGCCCAATTTAGCCCTCACTGTAACTTTTTAATATAATTTATTTAGATTTTAAATGCTTACATCTATTATCAATAAAAAAATAATTTTTGAGGAAGCTGACATAACAGCATAGTTTCAATAATTTATTTTTTTAATTACATATTTTCTTTTAATCTCCTTTATATTTTTATTGAGTTAGGAATATTTTCAGTAAAAATACAGAGAAATAGACATAGCTTCATGTACTTTTTTAATATTATAAGTATTCTTTTGTTTCTATACATATTTTATAAAAGAATTAAAGAAATGAATATAGTATTTTGAACTTTCTTTAAATTTGTGAATATTTCCAACAAAATTTCAACAATTTTTAAGTTCTAAAATTGGACTCACACTGTCTCTTGAAGACAAACTAAGGAAAGTTTTGGATTAGAACAAAATCCGGTTTGGAAGGGCCCTCAACCCTTTACAACAAAACTAAATATAAAGCATTAAAGCCCCGAAAAAAGACCAAGCCACAAAACACCCAGCAAAAAAGCCAGCATCAACTGCAGAAAGAGACATCAATGGAAACTACAAACTAAACTAAAGAAAGTTATTAAACCATCAAAGATGAACTTAATTTTAAAGTGTGAAATGGAGTAATATATAAATTTAGAGTTCTTACCCTAAAAAATTACTCCTTTAAATAAGTAATGTAACTTAATAAGTGTTTGTACAATTTAAATAAGATCTATAAGAAGTAAATTTACCTTACTGTTGAAAACCTATTAAAAAGACAAACAATTGGAATAAAAATAAGCTATAAATACTTACAAAATACATATTAAATAACAATTAAAAGAAGAATAAATAAATAATAAAAATTAATATTTGAACAATATATAAATAATATAAATGTATTTATTCAAATAATAAATAAATAAATCTTAAATATTACACTACAAAAATATATACAGTACAACAGTTTAAACAAAAATTGTTAAAAAACTAAATTTAAGTCAGTTTTAAATAATTTTAAAAAGTCTAAATTTGATACCGTTCTGAAGAGTAAAAAAAACTCAATATTCTTAAGTGCAGTAAAACCACTTGTATTGTACAATTACTAATGTGTGTAAATATTTAGAAAGGCTACTATGTCATGAATTCGTTATTTAATATATATATTCGTTATTTCTTGGTAAAGTACATACGAACTTTCATATAAGTAGATCTATATAAAACTGTACATTTTTTCATAAATAAATAAACTCAGTGACGAAGAAGGGTACTGCAATACGTACCCGGTATCGGAATACTTGAAGAGCTTCCCCGTAGCAGAGAAAATGATAAGCCCGACATCTGCGCGGCATAAAATGGAAAGCTTATGCGCTTTTTTTCATCAAAGCCCTTCCTCCGCTTGGCAAAGCTCACACGCCTGGCCGACGCTTTCGCTATTTTCACATCTGAAATTTCCAAAACATAACCTGCGAAAAACCTTCGAAATTACACAGAGATGTACAGAGCACGGTGAAGAACACGGAGAATCAAAGTAAATTACTGAAAAATACAAAGAGCTTGTGAAATCACAGAGATTTATAGAAATTGCAGAGCATAAGGAAAATATCTTAAAATAGAAAAAGCTTGTGAAAATAACCTTCAAAGAGCTTGTGAAATTATACAAAAATTTAATTCTGACAAATACAAAGAGTTTGTGAAATTAACGTAAGAGCTTGTGAAATTACACAGAAATTTAAAAAATCGCAGAGTTTAAGGAAACTACTGAAATAAAAATAACTTCCAAGAGCTTGTAAAATTATACAAAAATTAAAATAATCTTCAAAGAGCTTGTGAAATTACACAAAATTTTAAATAACCTTCAAAGAGGAGCTTGTAAAATTACACAAAAATTTAAATAATCTTCAAAGAACTTGTGAAATTACACAAAATTTTAAATAACCTTCAAATAACTTGTGAAATTACACAAAATTTTACAGAAATCGCAAAGCCTAAGTAAAATACTGAAAAATGCAAAAGCTTGTGATATTAACCTGCAAAGAGCTTGTGAAATTACACAAAAATTTACCTAAATCGCAGAGCCTGAGTAACATACAGCAACTGGTTACGATCTCTAACCGCCAAAACGCAGCCCTAGTTTTTCAATCAAAGGTTAACACACGCGGACTGGATAGTTAGGTTTTCTCTCTCAGAGGGTAAAGTTGCCCAAATTTCCTTTCGAAAAAGTTGTACGGAACGATGAATTATTCTGGACTACAAGCTCTCCCGATTGGATCTTCACCTTCAGTTGACGGCCGAGAAGAAGACGAAATGCGAGGGAGGCTTTATCTCTTGAAAGGTCGCAGTCAGTTTACCCTAAAAGTAATTTCAATTCATTGCCGAGATGTATGATTGCTAATCGTCGATAAGTGCGCATTCCGATGTACCCTCGGGCTATTTATGTTCCTTTGCACTGAATTGCGGTACTTTGGACCCGATTGATTTTATTATTTGTTAGAAAAATGTATAAAGAAGCTCAAACATCTCTTATTTGGGAAGGCCTAAATGCCTTGCGAGCTATGTGAAATGAATGTGAACGTCCTTTCGTGAACGGGAGAGGCGTTGGTCCATACACCGCCCTTCCGTAAATCCCGCCGCATTGTCCATGATAATTATATGCCATCACGCTATAATTATTCCGATTCTTTGTGTGGTCTATAAACTGCCTGATTGGACATGATTTATTTTATTTTCTGAAGAGCTTCTTTAAAGAAGCCCAAATAACTCTTACGGGACAGTCTGAATGCCCTCCGAGCGGCATTGTGAAATGAATCCGTTTCTTCATGTGGTCCCACGAATTCATTGCCTGTTACTACTAGGGGAAGCGTACTTACTTTAACTCCAGGCAATTGTAGAGGAAAAATGATACATCCAATTTTGATGATTTTGTTTGGTTGTCTTTATATGACACTTTTAAAGTTTTGGTTTTGGCTTTTGGGTATTCACGGAGATATCATCCATTCAAAGATGCACCGACCTCCTATCGTTTTCTGTTATGCTTCCCCTAATTAAGCAGTTCCTTTTGGATAAATAAAAAATAATAATTGGAAGTTTAGTTTTTGTTTTTGTCTGTTGGGATTGTTTTTTGTTTATTGTTATAATGCAACTTTAAAATGCATATAATATTGTGTACAATATTTGAAAAATGTTTGTACTACATATTGTTTAAAATTAGGGGAAGAGCACCAATAACTGAATATGTTCCAATAAGAATACACTCCACTCACACCTGACCCTCCAAAAGACTTCATCTAGTTAGCCAATAGTTACTACAAAAGGGACCTAATACATAATTGCATCATACACCAATAATTGTTCACTTTATTATGTATAGTTGAACAATACAAGTAAACGAAGACTGTCACATTTGTGTTTATAATACACGCCAAGTTGGATAAAATTGCTTTACATTTTTATGCAAAAAAATACTTTAATGTTTACAAATAGCACCACAAACAAGTGGCCCAAAACTCATGATATATTCTATTTAAGTAAAAATGTACACAGTTATTGGTGCATTACATGTTACAATAAAAAATAATGGTTAACTTTATGTGATCCCATGTACACATTCTCCCACACATCCTTACAACTATTGGTGCTTTATATGTTACAACACAAACAATTATAAACTTTATGTGCTCTGGTATGCACATTCTTCCACACATCCTCTCACATCTTCATGCATTTACTCCAATTGCTACTGGTACCTACACATATAGTAGCTAGTATAAGATTCACCAATAAATAAATAAAGTAAAAAGTGGAAAGAAAGTGCAGTTTGAAATGACTAATTCTTTCCCTTCATATTTTTAAATTGAAAATGAACAACCACAAATCAATGGATTCATTTCCACATTCGAATGATTTTATAAGACGGATTTTCTAGCATCATTTTCATTGAAAATTATCTTTGTTCACAATTAATATCCTCTATGTATTTCAAAGTTACCTAAGCCATCATTTGCACATTCCTTATATCAGAGCGCTTGTTCAGGTTGGTACCTTTGTATACTATTCAATTCATGCTTTCATAAATCAAACTACTCTTCCTACATATGTGTTCACTGTATGCATTACTAAGAAGCGTATAGTTTACACTATTTTCACTCGACTGTTGACAATCGTAATAGTCCAAAATTAGAAACTACAACATTGTCAATTGTGTAGTGCAACATTTACATTGTGCTTATTTCATGTTTCATAAATCAAACTATTGTTCTTATGAAATATTGTTAATGAGTAATTCCTCATGTGGAGACAATTGGTGAGGTGTTTATAATGGGGTCTCAAATGATGTTAATGGGATGTTGAAATTTTTTTTGAAGATTTTGAATTATTTTATGAAATCCCCTTCGTAACGCTAAAGTGGTCAGTTGATTCAATTTTATAATGAAATGTTATAATATTTTTGTAATTAGCGGATTTATGTTTTTTTCCTACTATAATTTCATGAAGGGTTAATGTCGCAAAATGAGTTATTATTTTCATAAATCAAAGTACTATTGATATGTTGTATGCATCATTTAGGGGCATACAAATTATACAATTTTTAGTCAACTATTAATAATCACTACAGTCCAAATTTAGAAACAAAAGCATTGTCATTTCTTTCATACGACATTTACAAAAAATTTAATTCATATTTTTATGAATCAAACTATTGTTCTTATGAAACATTGGTAACGTGTAATTCCCCACGTGGAGACGAGTGGTAACATGTTTTTGATAGAAAAAGCAGCAAGAGGGTGCTGGCCCATGAAACAAGGGACTAGAAGCACATTAATAGCATATTAATGGCACCAGTCAAAGCTTACAACAGATTAGCAGGTTATCACAGGCATTAAGAGTTCTGCCTCTATCAAAACAAAAGTTTCAGATCTACTTAAAAAGATAAAACCAGAGAACTTACTAACAATAACATCTTCAAAAATATTGTCACTAAGCCACGCAAGGCTCGACCAAAACAAAATTCTAAACTTAATATTAACCCCCATAACAGAGCAGGGGAACCGAGGGACCAGCCCAGTCAAAAAAACCAAAACCATAGGCAACAAAATTAATTCTTCTCTCCCAGCTGTTTGGACAGTAGGGATCGCGCCCACTCCTCCTGGAGAAACAGAAATAGGTCTCTGTTCTCATCATTCGCTTCCAGTTTTCTGTTATCCAGCTTCTCCTACACATTGCAAAGGGTTAACACCGAGGCATGCATCACTTTCAGAGCAAATTTGTTTGTTCTCCTGTAGAGGTCCATCAGGTCCTGCATACCCTTTTTGATCTCTGCAATTTCCTTGTCAATATTCACAAATTTACTTTTGAGGGTGCCTGCGAAATTACATTTTTCCTCCATTCCATATGAGAGGGGTTTAACCTGGGGGTCACCGTGGGGGCTTTGGAGAGGAGTAGGACTCATATTTCTCTGGGGGTTGGTCAGGGCGGTGTTAGCAGTTGGGCTCATATAGCCTTCCAAGGAAACCCTTCTAGAATTTATGGATTGGGAGGCATTTTCTGTCAGGGAGAGCTCTTTGGAGGTCGTCTCCAGCATCTTGATTTTGCATTGCTCTTTGGCAATTCTGTTAGACCTCCTACGGCTAGACCCGCTAAGGTCCACCTCTAAATTGACCAGGATTTGTGTAATTTTCTTTTTTTTGGCTTAAACTCTGTCTCAAGTGTGCTTTCAGCCCCTTTCTCTTCCATGCAATCCACAGAGTCCGAAACATGAGAGTCCACCAAGTTATCCTTCTTATGGGTGGGGATCTTAATACTTTTTTTACGGGATTTTTTCTCAGACTTCGCAGGCCCCTGGTGATACGGATGGACCGGGAGGAGGAGTTGGAGGTCTTTTCGGCTTTTTCAGCGGGTGTTTCTTGGGGCATCATCTGAATAATCAGAGGGGGTTGGGGTGCCGGGCATATGGCATTGTGAAACTGGAAAAGACAGAGGAGGAGGCCTTGGTGGAGGATAACTCTGTCCGGGTTTCTTTTAATATCAAGGATATTGCTTTCAATGGAATGCAAAAGATAAAACAGAATGGAGATTAAATCTTTATTCCTAATGTGATTTAGAAAAGGAAGGTGGTAGTTGTAGAACACCATAAACTTACCTTCAAGAGTGAAGTACTTCATAATAATGAGACAGATTTTAGGCTAGAAGTCCGGTAGCTCCTCTCTGTTGAAACCCCCCTATTTTCTGACCGACAGCTCTCCTTCTTTGAAAAATTGTTTAAGGCTGGTAGGGTCTGCAGTCCGACTAGTTTTTTTGTACTTTCTCCCCACCATAGGGAGCCCCGTAGCCTCAGCGATTACCTCCTCATTGAGCTGAAAATGGATTCCTCCCACCGAAACATTTCTGTTGTTCCAAGAGGAAAAAAACTGTTTTAGATATTCTCTCATCATGGCCGCCCTTTATACATTCCATGAAGCCCCAAATTCCAGTTTCCTTGCAATAGTGGGTGACCAGCGGATCAGAAGTAAAGACTTCATCAATATTATCGGGTTCAATACGGAGAATATTACCCCCCATATCAATGGCCTGGTCTGCACTCGTCGAAATATCTTTGGGGAGCTGACTGTAGTTGCATGCCATAAAAAACCGCTCCTTTTTGCAAATCCATTTCAAAAAAGGCTTATACATACCCTGCCGGTTTTGGGGATTTTGGAGATCCGGCTCCGTACTAACATATCTAACAGATGCCTGGGTAACATAAATAGTAATAATAGCATTACTATCAATAATCACCAAAAATGCCTTTTTACACTGACATCGATCACAGCACACGAACAAAAGGTAATTATTGAACTTTATGGGGCTTTGGGTTTTGTCTTTCATAATCACACAGGTAACTCGAAAATGCCAACATGTGATCGAGGAAGGAAACGTAATAAAGATTCCAGCCTGGCACATTTAGACAATTGTCTTCATTTCTCCCTCGATGATACGCCGAGTCATCAGAGGTAAATCACCAACTAACAACCAACTATTAAGCTTGGTTTGTTTTAGCCCCATAGCTGCCAGAGAGTTAGCCACTGAGTTTCCCTCTCTGTAGGTATGGTCTATAGATATATGTTGGAAGCTTTCCAGAAGCTCACGGACCTCCAAAATAATGGGACTAGTCCGCCACCCAGCACTCGTACCACTCTTAACTGCCTCTATTATTACTTTGGAATCACCTTCAATTTCCAGCAGATTAAAGTTCATCTATTTTGCAAGTTTAATCCCCCAGAGAAGAGCAGTCCCTTTCGCCTGGGTGACAGTACAGTTATTGATAGGTCCTGCATAAGCCAAAAGGCAAGTGCCATGGTGGTGTCTCAGCACTCCTCCCCCACCGTACCCAAGGTTGTTAACTGCCCCATCAAAGTTTAATTTTATCCTGCCTCTAGGAGGGGCAGTCCATTTGGTGGCTTTCCCGACATTCATTTTTGTGCTGTCAAACCTGGAGAACCCACTCAGGAAGTTCCAGCGTTCTGCTATCTTAGCTTCCCAGGCGGCAGGAGGGCTAGAAGGGAGCTTCCATTTATCCATCCTGACATTTTCACTTAGCAGCTTAGTTCCGATATGTAGGCAGGAATCAGGCTGGATGCCTGTCTCCCTGAATATCTTGTTGTTGCTTTCCTTCCAGATGGACCAGCATATGTGCGGGGGAAGAATACACCAGAGGAGTTGGAGTAGAGGGTGGTTTGAGGGGGAACTCCATTTAACAAATTGGTACACCTCACCACCAAGGACCCATGAGATACCCAGCCTGTCAAAAATTCCACGCCACATGCTAGTAGCATTGTCACAGTGAATGAATAGGTGATTAACTGTCTCTTCCGCCTTCTCACAAAGGATGCATTTGTTAGCCATTGAGAAGCCTCTTTTAGTGAGGTTATCTTGAGTTAGGATCTTACCGTGCATAAGGGTCCACCATAAAAAGTTTATTTTAGGCGTGAGTTGGGGGATCCACACTTTCTTCCAATCCCCTGGGTTGCATTCTTCCTTAAGAAGCAGGTTATAAGCTGAGCTAACAGTGAAAGTCCCAGACTGGGTGGGGGTCCAAATAATAGAGTCTTCAATCTCATAAATTCTGATACTAGTCAGGATGTCCATAAACTCCTTTGTTGAGTGTTGTAGATCTGGTCTGTCCCTTAATTGGTTAGGTATATCAGTCCAAATCCTATCGTTGGTATAGTTGGAAGCTCTAATACCCAGGGTAGGTCAAAGGAGATCCATAATTGGTTTGAATTTATTACCTAGCTGAGGTTGGTTCGTGATCCAGTGGTCATTCCAGAATCTAATCGATCTCCCATTTCCAATTTGCCAAAAATCCCCTCTGGTTAGGAGGGCCTTACACTTGCATATATTTATCCAGAGTTTGGAACCACAAGGGTGGTCGCTGTTGTGGAACCTAGTTCTATAGGGTTGGCCTTGAAGATATTTGGTTTCCATAATTCTGCACCACTCCGCTTTTCCCTCAATGAGCTTCCAGGCCACCTTAGTAGTAAGTGCCTTGTTCATCAGACCGATTTTCCTGAGGCCAAGACCACCCAACCTTTTTGGGAGGCAAACAGTGTCCCAGTTGACAAGTGAAATCCTCTTTTTTTCTTTAGTCCTTGCCCACAGAAAGCTTCTCTGAATTTTTTCCAGTTTTTCAGCCATATTGCTTCTGATTTTTAATAGGAATAGAAAGTAGACCGGGATCCCCTGAAGGGTAGAAGCAACCAATTGAAGTTTGCCAACATTGCTTAAAATATTTCCTTTCCAACCAGCAAGTTTCCTCTGGGTTCTTTCTAGGATAGAGTTCCAGAATTCAAGGGAAACTTCTTTGACTGTGAGGGGGAGGCCAAGGTAAGTCGAAGGGAGCGAGGCTGCCAAGCATCTCAAAATTTGCAGCACCTTATTTTGAACATCCACTGGAGTATTGAAGAAGAATAGCCCACTTTTTTGATAGTTAATACATTGACCCGAAGCCCAAGCATAATAATCCAAAGTTTGTTTCCATTGCCTAGCCTCAACAACAGAAGAATACTCGAAGAGGAAAGTGTCATCCACAAACTATTCTAACACCACGTGAGGGTGAGTGGAAGCAGGTTTGAAGCCATTTAAATTCCCCATAGCGGATAACATACACATAGTCCTGCTAAGCACATCAGCCACCATAATGAAGAGGTAGGGAGAGAGGGGGTCTCCCTGTCTGAGACCTTTCTCAGGGGTAAAATGTCTACCTGGGGAACCATTAGTT
>MU218222.1:37589-49650 GCA_018584345.1 Thuja plicata | reverse complement strand
CCCCCTTTTTTTTTTTTTTAAATGAAGAACCATAAGGTTTTAAAAAAATTTAAATTTAAATTTAAAATGCAATTTAATCTATACAAATCTAGAAAACCAAATTCTATCAAATAAGCAACAGATCTGAGTTGATTTTTCTATAATTGATATTCACAATTGTTTTAAATAAAAAATCTTGTTTGTCTAATTTTTCTAACAAATCTAGATTTTCACAGAAGTAGTTTTCAATTAGAATTTCACAATTTTAATTCTCTAAATAGTGTCAAACCCTCAATTAATCAAATCAAAACTTATTCTAATATGGCAATCACGATGAATACAATCTTTTCAACAAAATTTCAATAAGAATTCAAAATTCTACCTCGATCGATCTGACGAGAAAACCACAATACTGAAGCTTCAAAATTTCCAAAGATCCAAGCTTTAAAAATATTCCTTCACTCCAAATCCAGAAACAACTTGCAATCTTCACAACCTTTGTAGCTAATATTGAAAATAAATTTTCTAATAGAGAGAAAATTACTTCCCTAATTCATGCAATCCTAGAAAGAGGAACTCAACTCTAATTAGTTTAACTCAACTTCTGATTTTGAGAGAAATCAATAATTAAATAAAATATATACCTTTTTATTGTGCAACTCATAATTTTATTAATTAAAACAACTTGCATATGAATTTCTAATTTAATTTAATCAAATCCATTGTACAAACTAATTACATAAACATTATTAAAAATATAATAAATATTTGAAGCACAGTATTGATCCTCTAACTAAATATTTAATATAAAATAAATCAAGAAGACCGTAATTCATAATTTGGATTAAATATTTAAATTAAATTCAAATATTATATAATTAGACTTGTAATTAAGTTTCTTTATTTAAACATACGCATTTAATTGATTCTCATTATTTAAATACCATATATTTAATATTTAATTTAAACAAACATAAATGCGTGCATAATTATTTACTAAAAATTATTATCCTTAATAATAATTAATTCACATAAACCAAGGAAGTACATCAACCAATGATAACACATACAATGAAGTCAACCAAATCAAAACACAATAAAACTCAACATGAAGGGATCCACAAATTCATGTCACCTGGACGAATTTGGGTAGGGAAGTCAAACTGATTCTTGTCCAGTCATAGGACAAAATGGACTTAGGATAAGGTTTTGAGCCTGACTGTAAGTCCCCTCTTTTACCATATGAGATACATATATGGGCACACTCACTCCTGCGAATTCAGGGAAGACGATGCCCAGTATCTACAAACTTGTCATCACAAGAAGAAGCAAGTAACTACATCTCCTTCCTCTACCACATAAAATACAACAACAAGAATATAAAACATATATTCTAACCATACACATGCAAGAATGGGGTAAGTAACACCACAAATCTAATTAACATCAATACATGAGAAATAACATCATGAAAATCATCATCATCATCATCATCATCTATATGCTAACACGTTATATCTAGTACATGAAATAATTAATCATAATGAAAGTGTCATACATCCAAACATTACCAACCAACTTAAATAATAAATGCACACATAAAATCTGGCCTAAAAGAATTCGACATGATCAACTGAAAATAATAGCCTAAAAGAGTTTGCCACCAATAACTAAAGAAAACTATAGGTGGGTATTACATCCACCCCCAAGAATTAAGCTTACTCTTGGAAGCCTATAAAAATAGGGATATAAATCCTGTAATCTCATTGCCTCCTCCCAAGTCACTGACAACTCATCATTTGCGTCCGAGTGGACCCTTACCTACTTGATGGTGCAACCCCTAAGGGTCAGATATTATTGCTGAAGAATACATATGGGATCCAAAGCCAACTGCCCATCCTCTACCTGTAAGGTATTCCAATCAAAAGCATGTACAATATCTGGAATATAGCGTCTAAGTACGGAAACATGAAAAACATCATAAATACAAGATAAGTTGGGCGGAAAAGAAAGATGGTAAGAGATTGGTCCTATCCTCTCTAGAATCTCAAATGACCAAACAAAATGAGACACCAAATTCAAACCCTTTCCATAACAGATTGTAATCTTCCACAGATGCACTCTTAGAAAAATCTATCACCAACTACAAATTGTCTAACCACTCAATGAAAATCTACATACTTCTTCTGCTTATCTTGCATAGTGGTCAAATGCTCACGAATATAGTCTACTTGCTACTCCATATCTGGAATAATATTCAAACCAAGATTCATCAGTCCTCCAATCTATCCCAACTCAAAGGTGTACGAAAAGGATGACCATACAAAGAATGAAAATGTGACATACGAATAGAATCATAATAACAATTGTTATATGCAAACTCAATCTGGTACAAATAGTCCTCCCAATGAGCCTGTCTATCCATAAAATACATCCTCAACATATCCTCTAGTACTTTATTCACTCACTATGTCTATTCATTAGTCTCAGGATGGTACATCGAACTGAAATTCAGTTGGACACCAAGATCGTTCTTTAATGAAGTCCAAAATGCAGAAGTGAACACATGATCTCGATCTAAGATAATCGTGTGAGGAATACCATGTAGTCTCACAATGTCCTACATAAAGACTTTGTCTAGTCAAGCCACTATATAAGATGTCCTCATAGAAGATAAATGTGCCACCTTGGTCAACCGATCAACAGTCACCATGATAGCATCATGTCTATGAGGAGTCAAAGGAAAACCTACTATGAAAACCATCGATATGATATCCCATTTCCAAGTTGAAATTAGATTTAGTTGTAAAGCCATGCTGAATGTTGATGTTATACCTTAACCATCTAACACTCTAGGCACATTTCCATAAAATCAACAATGTCACACTTAATACCAAACAAAAGATATAGTTGTCGAAGGTCTGTGTGCATATTCTTAACACCAGGATGTACTCAATAAGGTGCACAATGAGCCTAAGACAAAACCAATATATGCAGATCATCTGATGGTGGTACATATATCTACCTTGTATGTTGCAAAAGACCATCAGAATCTAAAAAATAACTTGATAATCTACCCTCCAAAGGTCTCCTTGACTGAATCTTTTCCCTCACCTCCTAATACCGAGTATCACTAGGAAGTGCTTGGATTATTCTACTCTACAAGTCCACACTAAGAGTCAAAAAAGAAATATCCTGCCTCCTATGACTCAAAGCACCAACCACTACATTATCCTTACCTTGAATGTACTTGATCTCAAATTCATAATCACAAAGAAATTACATCCACCGCCTCTATTTGGCATTCAAATTAGGCTGGGTAAAGATATATTGTAGACTACATTGATCACTATGAAGCTCAAATCATTGTCCCAATAGAAAATGTCTCCATCAGACTAATACATGAACTGTTGCTGCTAACTCAAGATCATGTATATGGTAATTAAACTCATGATCCTTGAGTTTGCAAGATTCATAAGAAATCACTTGTCCTTCTTGTGTAAGAACTGCTCCAATTCCTTCCAAGGAAGCATCAGTATATACCATAAAGTCACCCATTGGATCTCATACTGCTAAGATAGGTGGACTAGTCAAACACCTCTTGAGGTTCTGAAAAGCCTCTTCGTACTTCTCTATCCAAACAAACCTCTTCCCTTTCCTCTGAAAAGAAGTGATAGGATATGAAACCCTAGAAAAATCCTTAAAATTTTGGTGGTAATATCCAGCTAGACCCACAAAACTCTAGATCTCTGACAAATTAGTGGGTGTTGGCCACTCCAAAATTGCATGTATCTTCAAAGGATCTACTGAAATACGTTCTCCATAAATCACATGACCCAGGTATTGTACCTCTATCTAGAATAAATCACACTTTTCCAAATTGGCATACAACTGATTGTCTCTTAGGCACTATAATATGTGTCATAGATGCTCTTCATGCTCTTTTATAGATTTTGAAAATATCAATATGTCATCCAAGAAGAAAAGAACAAAGCAATCTAAATACTTATGAAATACACCATTCATCAAGCACATGAAAAGTGATGGAGAATTCATCAAACCAAATGGTACCACTATGAACTTATAGTGCCCATAGTGAGTGCAGAATGCAGTCTTGTGAATATATGCATCTGGGATACACAATTGGCGATACCCTAATTTGAGATCAATCTTTGAGAATACCTTAGATCCACTAATATGGTCAAAGAGATCATCAATCCTTGGAAAAGGATACATGTTCTTAATCATCACCTTGTTCAACTGTCTGTAGTCAATACACAAGCGTAAAGATGCATCCTTATTTTTAACAAAGATGATAGGTGCTCCCCAAGGAGAAAAATGAGGTTGAATACTTCCCTTTTCCAATAATTCCTCCAACTAAAGTTTCATCTCACTCAACTCATGAGTATTCATTTGGTAAGGATCTCTAGAGATAGGTTATGCTTCTAGAATAAGATCAATATGAAAATATATGTCATGCTTTGGTGGCATTTCCAGAATCTCACTTCGAAAGAAATCTATAAACTCTTGAAGAATAGGATGATCAAGAGTTTTGTCCTCACTCTCCACCTCATCCATGTCAGTCATAGTTACATCAAACAGTTGGCAACCATTTCACATAAGCTGCTTAGTTTGCATAACATATATCATAAGAAGGGATATGGGATGTTGAACCCCCACAATCTCAATGTCTTTGCCAACATCATTCTTGCATTGTATAGTATTCTTCCTACAATTGATTCAAGCTCCATGAGATCCTAAGCAATCCATTCCTAAGACAACCACATACGATCCAAAAAGAATCACGTAAAGATCAACCAAGGTAATGAATTTTCCTATATTCAATTCACACTCACACACTAAAGAGTTTGTGGCCATCTTAGCACTATAAGCCAACTCCACTTGCCAACCTATAGCTTGATTTTTAGCCACTGGCCCACATTTCTCTACTATGAAAGGAGAAATAAAAGAATCTGTAGCTCTGAAATAAAATAAAATAGAAATAGAAATACCTTGAAAAATGCCCAAAGTCTCCACCACTATGCTTTGGTGTTCTGCATGATGGATCTACCATAACAAACACTCTGTGATATTTTCCATCATCTCCAATTGTAGGCTTGAAAGCAGCCGAACTTTGTCATGAATACTATAATGCATGCTGAGGGCATTTGACCGCAATGTGACCAAACTGTCCATAGGAAAAACAATTATTCCCTCTTGTTATAAATTTAATCTTTCCTTAGTTAAATATGTAATTAAAGGATAAACCAAGGTATCCTAAATTTGTATTTGTCCTCTAGTCCAAGTAGGAGGACATGTCACATTTTTGTATTTCCTTTAATAAGGAAATTAGATATTCCTCCTTAAGAGGATTCCTACACATGACACACACTTAATGTGAATGTGGCACTCATAGGATATGGGAGTTACATGCAAACTCATTGATTCATCTCTACTTAAGAGATGATTCCACTCTTCTCAAGGTTGGTTCTCACAAGTTGGTTCTGATGGGATTTCTTCTCTCTTTTTCTCTCATTCTCATTATTGCTCTCACAATGTTGTAATGAGCTTCTTGCTCAAGATCTCTCTTTCATGGCTTCTTGCCTCATTCATATTATTCATAAGGAGTTTTTTTCTTTCTTTTTCCCCTTTCAAAATTCTTGAGTTCTTGTCTTGGTCTTGGAGCATTTTGGTGATCTTGTGTCTGATCTATTGAAGGAAAATCTCTCTCTTTCTTTGTATTTGGTAAACTCCTCCTTTTGTACACTCTCTTGGATTCTTACCTTAATCAAGTTTCTATTTATTTGTATTTTCTAACATGGTATCATATTTGGTTTAATCCATGTTTTGAGTGTGCATGCAGGAATAGTTGAAAGATATCTCCGTTGAGGAGAAGAAACCAGATCTTGTTGATCTAACTCTTGATTGCAGGTATTTCTTTCATTCTTTTTGCAAATCTAAGGCTATTCTTATCTATTTCAAGTTTTTTTTAAAGTACTAATCACTCTCTGTCAGGAAATCGCAAGGGAAGATTTCAGATTTGTTGTTCTATTTTTTACCCTTAAATCAATATTTAAATCTGATGCAAACCTCACCCTCTCTCGGGGAACCGCAAGGGTCTTTCTTGTTCATGAAGTTTCATTCATTTATATAACTTTTTTTCTTTTTTAGCAGCTCTATCTCTTTGTTATATATCTGTTCATCTAATTTGTTTATTGCAGGATTTACTTTATATCTCATTTTAATCTACTTTTTTACATCTCTCATTTTATATATCTCTATTTTTAACTAATCTCTCTCTCCTTGCAGGCTTCTATCTCTTTTATCTAATAGTTCTTCATGTGATTGTAGGAATTCAACATTTATCATAGCAATCTCTGTATCTATATCTGTAATTTTAAAAGTTTTAAAAGTTTCTTATAGCTCCTAGCGCAACTTTATAGCTTTCTTTGTTTAGCTCCTAGCACAACTTGTGGTCTCCTACAATTCATTTCTTAGCGTAGCTTTCCTTGATTTGTTTGCACAAAACCCCTCCTTTTAACATTATATATCTTTCTTGTAAGATACACGTCCTTCCTTGGCATGCAACCGTCTCCTCTCATCGCAGCATATACCATTTTTTATATTGGTTATTTTGGTTATACCATTTGTTAGTGCAACATATTGGTTATACCATTTGTTTTTGCCGCTTATTTATTTAGCACAACATATTATTTTCGTCTAGCGCTGCCTCCACCACTCCTTGCATCGCATTGAGATTGTCTCCCTTGATTTTGTGTAGCATTAGCTCCTTATCTAGTGCAACCCTCTCACTCTTCTCTAGCGCAGCTTGACTGCGTTTTTCTATTTTTGTGGTTTTCAACGCAACATTCTTCGTCCTAGGTTCATATTCCTTCATTCTCTTTACCAGCGCAATAGATTTCCTTTGCTTTGCCTTTTCTTTCGCTACCTATCACTCAACCAACCTGCCTTATTCTTATTCCTTTGACTACATATTCTTGCGCAACATTTCAACATCATCCTTTGATTGCATTTGATATTCTTCCATATTAGTAAAATATCTATTATTTATAATGGTTATTATTATTTACTGGTTATAGCATTTTGGAAATAATATTTGTTATTGTTTTGAGATTCCATTCTTCCTGAAAATCTGTGGTTTTGCTAACTTTAGTCTTAGCTTGAACAATTCTTTTGAATCTTTGACTCATTTATTACTTTATAAATTTGGTCAAATATTTAATTTCATAAAAAATTTTAAACGTCAATATATTTTTCCTACTCAATATTACTTCAAAGCATTTCATTCCTAAGTTATTTATATCAATTTTGACCAAATTCAATTCTTGGTTCATTATTTCATTCCAATTAAAATTTGTTCCTCCATTTAAATTAAAAATTTAAATTTTTTTAAATATCTGTTTAACCATTCAATTGTAGGTTACATTAAGTTTAAATTTATTTTTCTTGATTTTGATCATTATATATTCATTGTAATTCACCTTTTTAAGTTAATTTGATCATCTCTTTCGTTATTTATCATAATTTTGGAGATTAAACTCAATAGTTCTAATTCTATTTATTTTAATTATGAACATCAATTTAAATTGTTCTATTTATTCGACATGGAAAATTTTCATTTGATTATTATGCATTGGAAAGAAGATTATGTTCATTAAAAAAAGGGGGTAAACATTCATTTTCCCTAACTAGTCTTTTGTTTATGCTTTTCAATTATGTCATTTTTTATAAAAAAAGGAAGCAAAGTAATATATGATTGATTCAAATCTCTTAAAGTCGTTGATGATGTTAAATTGTAGTTTTTTCAAGTATTATGAGTAAACATACAGCATAGCCCTCCAGTGAATTTATCTCATTATTTAGCACTACTTTCTATCAGTTTTATTTCATCTATTGTTATGCACTTAGTCGCATCTTTTATGGGTTCATCTTGTTCCATTTGTAAGTTGCACTAGGATGCACTTACTTTAGTTGATGTTTATCTACTTGTTTTATTTGTAAGTTTCACTGGGTTGCACTTACTTGAGTTGATGTTTATCAACTTGTTCCATTTATAAGTTGCACAAGGCTACACTTACTTTAGTTGATGTTTATCAACTTGTTCCATTTGTAAGTTACACTAGGTTGCACTTACTTCAGTTGATGTTTATCAACTTGTTCCATTTGTAAGTTGCACTGGGTTGCACTTACTTCAATTTTTGTTTATCAAATTGTTCCACCTATAAGTTGCACTGGGTTGCACTTACTTCAGTTGATGTTTATCAACTTGATCCATTTGTAATTTGCATTGGGTTTCGCTTACTTCAATTAATGTTTTTCAACTTGCTCCATTTGTAATTTTCACTAGGTTGCACTTACTTCAGTTGATGTTTATCAACTTGTTCTATTCCTTTTTTGTTGAGGATATTGTTCTTGAAATCCTTCTTGAATTTTGTTGGATATCTCTGGTAGGCAATATGTTATTACTCCTCATAATCTTGTCTTATGGTTCACTATGGTAAACATTCTTGGAAAATCAGGATCTTACATTATTTTGGTGCTTGAATCTAATGTTATTCTAATTTATCATTGTCTCTCTCATATTTCTTTGATTAATATACTAACATGATAATGCACTACATTCTTCATTGCTTAGATCATGAGTTATGCAGGTCATGGAGTTATAGCCCATTCTCTTGGAGTGAGATAACGCATTAGTGGACTGTCTGTATCCATGTGATTGACACAATGTTGATGCAGGTTTCATTAGTTGACCTTGTCTATGGTCATTTGTGTTTTAGTATATTTCTTTCATGAGAGAATTGATAAATACTTTCATACCTAACTTGTTCTTTTTTAAAATTTGAGCATATGGTTTATCTTGATATCATGTTAGCTACATTGCACATTTTTATGATAGCTCATGCTTATCTCATTCTAAATTTTTTAAAATTTATCTAAAGTTGAATTATTTTATGATACATATTATGAGTTTCTTTTCAAAGGTTTACTGATTTGTATCAAGGGTAAATCCCAACTATGGGAAATCCACTTGTGTTGCTTCTATTCTTTAATTCATGTGATATATCATGGACCTTCCGTAGACATCAATTCATTTACACATGTCCTATGAATCACAAGAATACTTGCAGATGTGCATATACTTCCACTTGAACACATTTAAAAGGGCTCTTCTACTTCTCTTGGCTCTACTGAAGATGCTTGTACATCACGTTTACAAAAGGCCACTTGCAATCTTGAAGACAATACAATTTCTTCCTTATATTGAAGATCAAGTTACAGATGTTTTGTAAAAATTGGGTTTGATACCCTTTGATGTAAATACCCCAAGTAAAGATTAAAGGGGGGTGTTATAAATTTAATATTTCCTTGGTAAAATATGTAATTAAAGGATAAACCAAGGTATCCTAAATTTATTTTTGTCCTCTAATCCAAGTAGGAGGATATGTCACATTTTTGTATTTCCTTTAATAAGGAAATTAGATATTCCTCCTTAAGAGGAATCCTACACATGACACACACTTAATGTGAATGTGGCACTCATAGGATATGGGAGTTATATGCAAACTCCTTGACTCATATCTACTTAAGAGATTCTTCTCTCACTCTTCTCAAGGTTGGTTCTCACAAGTTGGTTCTCATGAGATTTCTTCTCTCTTCTTCTCGCATTCCAATTCTTCCTCTCACAATGTTTTAATGAGCTTCTTTCTCAAGATCTCTCTCTTCCATGGCTTCTTGCCTCATTAATGTATTATTCACAAGGGGTTTTTTCTTTCTTTTTCCCCTTTCAAAATCCTTGAGTTCTTGTGTTGGTCTTGGAGCATTTATGTGATCCTGTGTTTGATCTATTGAAGGAAAATCTCTCTTTCTTTGTATTTGGTAAAACTCTTCCTTTTGCACACTCTCTTGGATTCTTTCCTTAATCTAGTTTCCATGTATTTGTATTTTCTAACACCTCTACTATCTCCTCTCCCAAAAGAGGGTACATTTGACTATTGACACTCCTTCTACTAACACTCTATTGTGTACTCTATGCAAGCTAACTAGGTTGATTGCTTGAAGCGTTAACTATTATGAAAGATCCTAGAATGAGAACCACCTCCCTGACTAGAAGGAAAGGGCATCTTCTTCTATTGGATCTGATTACCCTTGAAGAAGGTAGGGTGTTTCTTGAAGCTTCTAGTCCCCTACGACTGATTACCTCTTAACCCCAAACTTGATGTACTACCTGATTGAGAACCTAACTTACCATCGTGGCCTAAAGATATATTCATCTCCACAAGAGTATCTTTGATGACCTTTTCCTTGAGGTTCATAGGCTCAAAGATATTGAATTCCCCAGCAATACAAGCATCAAGCCCCCTAATGAGGTATTGAACCATAAGGGAAGAATCCTTTCCAAAACTTGCATATTGCTTGAGCTCAAAAAATCAACGCTCATATTCGTGTATGATCATAGCCATCTTTCATATGCTGTGGAACTCATCTTCCCATTGCTGTCTCCACTGATCTGATAGAAAGTGTTCTTGGAATTTCTCGAGGATTAACTCCCAAGTCACAATATCCATACTGAGCCCCAACTTCTCCTCCTAAATCTTCCACCAAACAGCTGCAAAATCAGTGAGTTTCATAATAGCACATCTATATTTAGTATTTCTACTAAAGGGGTGTATATAAAATAATCTATCCATACCAATGACACATGTCTCTACCCCTAAACCTATACCTTTCCCATCAAAAGGAGGAGGTTGCGATCTCAGAAGGTCTCTCATTTGATTAGTTGCAACAATATCCTGATCGCCTGCGGTGTTCCTCCTTTGATGACTTCTAGATCTATCCCTCTCTATCTCTCTCTCCTCTATTTGGGAGTGATGAGATACATCATTCTGTATCATGGTATGTTCTTTACCTAGACAATTCAGAATCATCTACAACAAGTGTCTAGTATGAAGCTCCTTAGACTTTGCGTTTTGCTCACCTCTCTGCTCATCCCTCGTCTACTGATGAATACTCTCCTATGTGACACTAATAGAAGGGATATAAATCCTACCCCTTCCAAGGCCACCAACTTGGCCCCTAACAAAAACTCTAGTCTCAGCAGGCATATTTCCTGAAGCAACCAGAGAATATTACAACTCAAAACAAAAACCCAAAATAAAGATAAAAGATAAGAATGATTCACAAAGCAATAATATGAAAGTACAATAGATTTTTTTATTTTTTTCATGAATAGTTCCTTTTCTATTAATAAAATATTAAAGTTATGTATCCACAAAAAAGGGGCCGGGGGATATAAAAATCACCCCGCAGAGTTCACACGGCAAAAGCCAGAAATGAAGACTATTCATCAAAAAAACATAAGGCCATTAGGCAGCAAGAGCAGTAGCAGAAGGTGGAGGATCTTTATCATCAGATCCCCATGGCTTAGTGGGATTGACAGGAGGGTCAGGAAGCGACCACCCATCATCATCTTCTTTTTCTTTTTCTTTTTCTTCTGCCCTGGGCGGGGAGATAGCAAGAGCCAGGTGGGGAAATTTGGAAGAAGTGGCAGGAGGCCAATCCCAACCCCGGTGAGAACCAGGAGCTTCAGGAGGAGCAGACTATGCCAGAGCTGGCGCCCACCCAGAAGGCCGAGGAGGCGGAGAAGCCGAGCAGCGCCGCCGTCCATCCCCACCACCTCTCAGAGAGTGGTGTTGAGGAGCTTGGGACCGAGGAGTGTGCGAGCGGCGCGCTGAAGAACTGCGCCTGCGGTGGCGGCCTCTAGGAGGTGTACCCTCAGCAGATAGGGCATCCAGAGGCACCCGAGCAACCGTACAGGGAGCATTGCCCCAATGGTTGAGCAACTCCTGCAGGTGAGCTACTTCAAGAGCCACTTTATTTGCTTGCACCTGACTCTGCATCATAACATTATTACATATACAAGATTTGTTAAAGAAAGCAACATTCGTATCAATAGAGCTGTGAGAGAAAATAATAGCATTTCTATCTTTCCAAATATTAAACAAAATCTCCATCCTGAAAGTATGCCAAATCTGGGTAAACTTGGAGGGGAGTCTAGGAG
>MU218222.1:0-31162 GCA_018584345.1 Thuja plicata | reverse complement strand
ATATATATAAATCTTAATATTATGCTGACTGGATAAATTAGACTCACATTATTCATTGTATATGCTTGCCTTTGATCAATCAACAAATGATTATAAATATGGTAGACATGACACTCTAGAGACATGTGTCCTTAAGGAGACATGGCTCTATAATGTCATGTCTCTTCATAACACAATCGATAGTTATCAACCGATAAAGCTAATCGGTATTTTGTAACTCAATGCATATTGAACATGCACCAATAAAATAAGACACGTGATCTCATAAGGCACCCGATAACATATCATAACATTCGATAACATTTGCTTAATCATAACACCCGATAACATAGTGTTCAATCGGTATTTAGTTATGTGTCCGATCGGTGATAATAAAGATGTCCCAATCGCATTTTCTGACATGTTAGTTATGTTAATCAAATCAGTGTAATACAAGGCATAACCGATACAGTAAATCGGTATGTGTTATTTTATTTTTGTTCAATTCTCTCATGAATCGATATTAATATATTTGTGATTTTCATTTAATCAAGGCATTATTATTATGAGGAAAGATCAAAACATAATTTTCAAAATATAAATATGTGTATATATTAATGTATATATAATAATAATAATATCTATTATTATTATTATTATTATTATTATTATTATTATATTGATATATCATAATTGATCTGTTCTCATAATATTAATGTCTACTATATTTTTATCTGATCGAAGCTAAAAACATCAACATAGATAGATGTCAAGTCAACATTCTTGAATGTAGATATTGAGGAAGAGGTACACATGAAAAAATGGAAAGTTTTCAATTTCAAAAAGATCCATGTGTGGTAGTACTTGTGCCTTCTACAAAGAAATCATTAATTCTATTCAAACCTTGCGTCTTCTAACTTGTGTCAGAATAAACAAGAAATTACACATTTATCTCACATACCAACTTGTTTCTAGTGTGGAGCCTGATCAATCCTCCAAGTGGGATATTTTTTGTTTGTGGTCACTATTCAGGCAAATACTGTACACTTTTCTATAATTCATGGGTTTTATTCCCATCAATAACCTTGGGGTTGTTCCATATATATATATCCTCCTCTAGATCACCATGTAGAAAGATAGTTTTCACATATAGTTGTTCCAAATACAAATCTTCAACAACCATAATAATTAAAACAATACGAACAGAAGTCATCTTAACAATCAAAGAAAACCTTTCAGGAAATTCAATGCCTTTTATCTCTTCAAATCCCTTTACAACTAACCCAACTTTCAGTATTTTCTTACCTTCGTCCTCCTCTTTCAGCGTGTAAACCCATTTATCTTGTAAATCCATTTTACCTACAGGCAACATGCATAATTCCCAAGTCTAATTTTCCAACAAGGAGTCCATTTCTTTTGTTATTCCATTCTCCCATTGAACCTTGGTATCCAACTACACAACTTCATTATAATATTCTAGTTCACCAACATTAGTCAATAAAATATAATACAAAGAGGGAGAGAACCTGTTAGGAGGTCTACTTATCCTTCAAGATCATCTAACATTCACTGAAGTTTGAGGTATTTTTTGTTTCTATTATCACAGATCAGATGGAACCATTGGAATATTATCTTTAGGAGTATCATCCAACACTACCTAATCATTTTCTTTCTTCTCATGCTACCGCAACTGATCTTTGTACAACACATTCTGATTGAGTTTAACAAACCTACTTCTCACAACTTTATTATTCTCAAAATCCCAAATTTTATAGTCTAACTCATCAATGCCATTTCCAAAAAATACACATTTTTGGATTTATCTTCCATCTTGGTTCTATTTTCAGAATCTATATGTGCAAATGCTTCACAACCAAAGGTTCTGAGAAAATAATAACTCACCTTCTTACCTATCCATGCTTCCTCTAGAATACACAACCCAAAAGAGTAGAGGGACCTCTATTAATTTAGTAATTAAGGGCAGCCCAACATGAAATCTCATAGTTCTTGCATGCTCCATTATTGTACTATCCATGTGTTCAGCTACTCCATTTTCTTGTGGAGCCATTGGAACATTTTTCTTCCTACGAATACCATTAGAGGAACAATAACATATAGATTCATTTCTCCAATACTCACCACCATTATCAGATCTGAGGCATTTTAGTCTTTTCCCAATCTCATTCTCAACCAAACTTTTCTATTTTTTAAAAGTTCAAAATACATCAGATTTATGCCTGAGGAAATAAATCCATACTTTCCTAGTTCCATAATCAATGAACATAACATAATAATGAGATCCACCAGGGGAAGATACCTGAGCGGGTCCCCATACATATTTATGCACAAGCTCCAATTTCTCATCTTTCTCTTCCTCCAAACTCTTCAGAAAACTAACTCTCTTTTGTTTTCCATAAACACAACTTTCACAAAAATCCACATTGACACATTTCAAACCTGGTCTAAGACATTCTTTGAATGAATTAATTTCATACCTTTTCCACTCATGTACCAAATTCTATTGTGCCATAGTGCTCTTTCAGAATCCACATTGATAGTTTCATGTTCTACCTACTCAACTGCAGCAAATGTTCCAAAACATTGGCTTTTTTATGTAACAATTAAAGTATAAGGAACATTATGACGTGTACAAAGATATAAGTTTCCTACTTTCCCACCTTTTTAAACTACTAAGGAACCTTTTAAAACCTTCCAATTTTTTTCATTAAAATTAACAGTGAAACCTTTATCACCTAGCTACCCTACTGAAATTAAATTCTTACTCAGCCTTGGAACATGCCTTACCTCTTGTAGTAGACAATGATTCCCATTTTGCAACTTAATCTTAATTCTTCCCTTCCCAAAAAATTTGACAGGGTTCATTATCTCCCAAATAAACCAGCCCAAAATCTCCTTGGACATAATCAAGAAAATAGCTTCTATGGGGTGTAGCATGAAATGAGGCTCCTGAGTCTAGAACTCATGAATCATCAACATTTTCAAAGAAAAGAATAAAAAATACTCTTCCGATTTATTACTTACCATATTTACCTGCTTATTGCCTTCTTGTTTGTCTCCTTCTTTATTCTTCCTAGAAGATAAATCTTTCTTCCTATGACCTGGTTTCCCACAATACCAACAATCATTTGGTCCCCTGTATTGAGACATCTTGCCCTTTTATTTTCCTCATGATTTCCCATGACTTCTATAATTGTTTCCTCTCTCCTTCGATCTGCCTCTACTTTCTATATTCAAAACACTACCTATGTGGATCCACTTGAGATTTTCATATGAATTTCCTCACTCAGAATAACATCAACAACATCATCAAATTTTATGGTATTTGAACCAAAAACAAAGTTACTAACAACCATTACCAAGCCATTCTTGCTTTCAGGCAAAGAAAACAGAATCAAAAGAGCCATAATTTCTTCTTCAAAACTGACATTAACATTAGATAATTGATTAGTAACTGTATTAAACTCATTTAAATGATTAGCAACTAACCCACCTTCTACCATTTTCATATTAAATAAACGCTAGAAGTTTTTTCATATAACTTCACTAGTATTTCCATAAACTCTTTAGTTGTCTTCACTTTTGTTTACTATTAAATGCCACCAATTGTGTCAGACATAAATGAATACTCCAGAGTGCCTTACTATCCAAAATATCCCAATCCTCCTAAAACATAGTTTTGACTTTCTTGCCAATGACAGCCATAAATATTTCATATAGATATAATCCTCCATATATATTTTTCATAAGTGAAAGTTTTTCCCATTGAAGTTCTCAACATTCAACTTACCCTCGGTTGCAATTACTCCCACTCAATCATGAGAATCCCACTCAACTGTGAGACCTTCTTGTAGAGGACAACTAAATACAACCCACTCTTATACTACTTGTTAGGAAACTTGAAGCTATATTATGACAATTTCCACATAACTCATTATAGATCTTATGCAAATAAACACTTAGAATCCACATCCAAAAGAATAGAAAAAATACCCATAAAAATGTGACATAAGATATACCTCGGGAAAACTCTCCTGAGGGAAAAACCCAGCGTCCAAAAGCATCCATTACCATGCATTATTTTTAAAAACACCATTATGATACAAACATGGAAGTCGTCAAATCCCTAGACATAACCAAGCACTCCATGTGAACAAGCATGGATCCACATATCCCATGCCATGCTTCCAACCTTCACAAATGCTACCTTGGCTAACTTGTCTAACCTCAACAACTACACATGTTCTTGATTTTATAGAAACAAGCTCCCACAAAACCGCTAAGTGGTATTACATAAACCATGTGCTACCTAACCCCATTGACCCACATTCAATATTGGGTACTTTAGTTACTTTATTTTTCCACTATTAAATAATTACATCAAATAATATCACAATGTTACAATAAAACACATAAGGAATAGTCCATGGGAATCTCTACATGTTGCACATCCATCTAGGTGAAACATTCACATAATAAAATGAAATAATACAATAATAAACAATATTATGTAATGTGTACAAAAAACATTTTCCCATCACAACTTTCTCTTAACATTGGTGTTTTTAGAATAGTCAACCATTTTTTAATCTAGGGATTTTAAAGCTTAGACTCTAGGGTTTTTAAATGATTTATAGAACAAACCAAAATGTCTGTAATTATATTAGATCCAAACTAGGGCACAAATTCTACCCAATTAATCCATAGAAAGAAGAAATTATACTTTTGAAACCAAACAAGGGAAACAATAAGAAGTAATTAAATCATTAGTTTTTTCACTTTTTGAAACCCTAATTTGCAGTTGAAGATCACCTCACCAATTTCAATTTGAAAAAAATCTCAAAAAATATTTTCAAGAGCTCTGTAAATGAACACTTTAGCAATTGGTGCAAAAATTATAGAAAAAATCAAATTTTAACTCTATTTTAGGCCCATAATTATTGTCCATATGAGCAATAGATATTTGTACTAGTAGCCATTTAATTTTGAGTTAAAATAGTTGAATGATTTCCACATGTCATGACATTATTTTTATAGATATGAAACTGGTCCCACTATCATCTTTGTGACCCCGTGAAACCTTTTTGATTGGTTGGAGTAGGTAATGTGTGCCACACTATCACTAAGTTGGATGAGGTCATGAGATGGATTCCTTTTTGCAATTTTGCAGGATGCTCCTCTAGGGGCCCCTAGATTTTGTAAAACTACACATGATTTATTTATTAAATTAGAGTTGATAAGGGGTTACCTTCTCTACATTTTTCTTATTCAAAGATTTTAGAACGTAGCTTCTTGAACTTCTCAATTTTACAAAACCACAAAATAGTTTTAGGTTGTTAATCTATGGTAAGGAGATATGGCATTAACCAAGACTTAATTAAGGAAAATAATGACAAGGTTTGTAGTCCTTTACATAATGACTGACCAATAGTGCACTTTCATTGGAGGTTGGGTTCTAACAATTATGAACTTGCAAAAACATAAAATATAGGCACATGTCTTCATTCTAGGGAAACCTTCGACTTTAGCTTAAATTGTTTAAAGATTGAAAATTTTAAAGGGGGCTAAAGTCGATAAAATGTTCAGAAGACTAGGTCAAGGGATTGGTTACCATGACGAGAAAAGGAACTTAGGTTGTAACTTAGGCAACTAGTGATGGTAAAAAACAAGCCACTGATAAATAAGACATAAAGCTAGTAGAGGTAGCAAGGGTTTAGGGTTTTAGGTTTGCAAGCATATCTAGATCTTAAATAGTTAAGAAAAATCCTAGAAATTTGACAACACCACAACATGTTTGAAATGGCTATTTGATGAAACCATAGAAATATTTTGAGTATAGGTGAGGGCAACATTACGATTATTAGCTCTTGAAGGGTTTCCTTCACCATGTTACTTTTAGGGTATGTTCATGTTACAATCTATTTTATAGAGTACATTTACCAACATATCCAGCATCAAGTCAAACTTATTTTTCACTCACACCTTTGAGCTTTCATTTTTTCCCCTTTTTTCCATACTAATGTATTCTAAGATAGTTCCCAACCTTAAGTCTTTACCCTATAAGAACCATTAAAGTATTTTTTTTCTAATTTCTCTCAAAAGGTATCTACTCAAATTTTCACTAGAATTCATAAATATTTAGCATGTAGGAAAATAATTCAATAAAGAAATTAAGATGATCTAAGAAAACTACATTTGGAACCTACCATAACTAAATTATTAAATTTTAATAACTCAAAATTTTTATGTTATATTCAAATGAACAATACTAAAGTTGCATATTTCCCATAAATTATTTTGATTATTGGGATGCATTCCTAGCCTTTTTATAAACCTTGATCAAATCTAAACAACTTATTATTTTAGGAGATATCATTCCTAATCCTTACATTTTTCTCAAGATGCATATTTTCAAAATAAAAAATGTGATCATCAACATCTATTGATATTTAGTTTTTAGGTTGGTCAAGGGTAAAATCTTATTTTTCTTTTCACTATGTATTTTTATTCATTCAATTGTGTATCTTTTTGTATTTATTTTTGGGGCATAATTTCATGGTAACAAATACTCATAACAAAGGTTGACATTGATTACTTAAGAAATATTTTCTAGGAACATAAGTCAAAATATATATGATAAGAGTAAATTTGAATAATATTATTTTGAATTAGTAGACATAGTAAGACACCAATCATATAGTGAGACTACAAAAATAATTATTCTCTCTATGAACATATTATTATAGTCCTTGTAATTTAAAAGATCAAGTCATTTTAATCACAATAATGAACAATAACATTAATCTATGATAATGCTATCAAGATTCAACTCTGTAATTTTTGAGTAAAACTCATTGATTCAAGTTTCATGAGTAGTGGTTTAAAAGATCCCATCTCTTATGAGAATAAATGGTACACTTAGAAACCATTGCATCTAGGTGATGCTCAAAGAGGTGAAGCATTGTGCCTCCTAGGTGATCACATAAGATTTTCCATTAGTATACAAAGAGAAAATAGTTGTTTGAACCGTCAGTTACACTACACCGAAAGTAATTTTTCAGTTTAGACCAATAGTGCAACCCGAATATGATACAGAGGAACCTCACAAATAGGTTACACTATAAATTGAAAGAGAAAAAACAAAGGAACCCACCAGAAAGTTCAACAAAGGAACACCAAAAGATAGTCAAACTAATTTTAGAGAAAACTGAGCATCAGACACCGAAATTCAGTTATATCCCGAGAAAAGTGGATCTGGCTTCCACATCAAATAAAATAGTTATATTATATATTTAGATTTTTTATTTGTTTTAAAAACTATTTCTTGAGGAAAAAGAAACATAATTATAATTTTTTTAATCAGTCTAACTGATTAAAAACATGCAAACTAGGAGATCAAGGTCAAGTTGTAAACCTTTGATCATAGAGTTAAGTTTGTAATACGTGAAACTAAAAATGTAAAATCTATTGTATAAATAGATGTCGTAATAATTCATTTGAAGAGGATGAGAGGATGAATCTAGAAAAAGATCACATATATGGATCAGACTGAGAGTTTCAAGAAGCAGAAAAACTAAAGATGAATTTGGTTATCAAGAACCAAGAACCAAGGCTATCGAGCAACAAAGGTATTAATCGATCACATTAGGTAATACTTTGTACATGTGATTTGTAATGGATTTGTAATCAACAATTGGATATTTCATACACTCGGGTCAATGATTACTTTTTTCTACATTCTAACAAGTGTAGCAAATAGAAGAAATCCTTTCAAGAAAGGTGGATTTAACAATCCTACTGTAAATCTCTTAACAGAGTGCACACTAAATGGTGTTGCTAATTATCTTAATAGAGTAGACCTTAACCAGTATCCACATAATAATCCAAAGAGAGTAGATCATCAGAAGTGATCAAATTGTAATCCTTAACTGGCCCCTTCCAATCTACTGATAGTGAAGTTTTTGTGGGTGTCATCCCCACCATAGTTTTTACCTTCTAACAGGGGTTTTCTACGTTACCATGTCTTGCGTTATGTATTATTGCTTTCATGAATGTTTCTATGAATGTCTACATATAATTAAGATTATGAATTGATATCACATGCATAAAGAAAGAACAACATATATGATCAGTAAATCAAAGATTTGATTACATAAGGTTAAAGGTTAATTAACTAAAAGTTTTAGAGGTACTAGTTCACTCCTCCCCTCTTAGTACACACTTCTCATTATTTCCAAAAATTGGTATCAGAGCTAGATCTCTTATTTGGAAATTTTTAAAGAATTAAGAGAAAAGATCATACAATGGAGAAGTATAGGTTTGACAAGAGTATTGAGAATCAGAAGTTGGAGATACAGATCTTCTTTGAACAATATAAAGAAGATAGAATCAAGATGAGATAGTTGTTGGATGAAAGAAAGATTATGGTGCCTCTCTATAATTAAATAGACTACCATGAAGAAGAGATACCAGATCTATTTGTGTCTTCAAGATCTACAACTAGAAAAGCATCAGACACATCAGAAGAAATCATCAAAAGTCTAAATTAAATCAATCAACATTTGGTTGGAAAAGTAAAATCTCTGCAAATCGGTCAAGAGACATAGATGGTAAGAATGATTGATGTCATGAACAATGCTATAAAATTAGAGAAAGAGAGAACACTAGCTATTGATGATAGAAGGAAGATTACTAAACATATACAAGAGAAAGAGTCTAAAATACAAAGACTTACAGAACATCATCATGAGAATAAAAATCGGATTATTCTTATGGGTCAAGAGGCAAACAGGATGAATATAGAACTCATTGAAAGAATAGAAGTTATCGGTGAGCTAAGAGAAGAAAATGAAAAGCTGAAACATGAATTGAGAATTCAACAACAACATAATGACATAATAAAGAGAGCTAAAGAAAGCAACAAAAGGATGGATGATTTTCTTGATGGACAAAGAAGAGTTGAAACAACAACATCAGACTAGGCTATACCGAGAATGGAGAAATAGCCAACCAAGATGATCCAAAGAATGTCAATGCAAATCCAAGGCAAAGAAAGATGACATGAAATTAATGTGGAAGGCTAGGTCACACATCAAATGTATGCAGGAGAAAAATGAAAGGTATTCTTAAATCCATATATTTATTCATGGGAATTTTTTATAATGTAACAAGGACATAAAGCATATAAATGTATATTTGAGGTGAAACAACCAAAGAAGGAAACCTACATGGAAAAATACAGTCCTACTTGCAAAATGCATGGGCACACATCTCTTGAATGTTAGAAGAAGAAAAAGCAAGCATGGAAGCCTAAAGAAAATGAAACTTCCTATCAATAGAAAAGAGTCAGTAACCAATATGTTTGGGATTACAACACATGGGAAAAATATACAACATGTGGAAGGTTTTTCCACATAGATGCAAACTATATGAGATAATGGATAAGAAAGTCTAGGAGATGGACTAACCCTAAAATGACATGTCTATACTATCATAAAGTTGGTCATTTGAAGAAAGACTACAGAGATCGAATGATAAAGATTAACACCTTTGCCAATGGAAAAACCATTGAAGACATCATCAAGATGAGAAACAAAATGTGGAGGAAAGCTACAAACACTGATGAAGTTAGACCGAGCAATGCAATTGGTGACACCTTATCCAATGGATCTGGTGACATCAGCACCCCCACCTAAGCAGAGCAAGTAAGTATGGAGTTGCATTATACCAAGTTATATTTTTTATTAGTTCCATCATTCATAGTTAAAATACATAATCAACATGATTAAAGATGCACTATGGTATTACTTTTTATAATTCTATGAATTAAATCTCATTGGTCAATACATACCGAAATGCAGCGGTATAAAAACAAAGCTAAGTTGTCTATACTTACCAAGAATCATTGGTTAAACATACAAAAGCTAAATTTTCTAGTGTAAACCAAGATCCATCAGTAATCATGTGAGTTGACAATGTTGTCTTTGCCTTACACCAAAATCCATCAGTGAATGTAACAAGTTGGAAGTTTCCCTGAAGCATCGCATTATCACCAAGAATGTTATTGTGTATCACCCGAAGAGTCCGTCTTCACATACCGAAAAGTGGTTGAGCATTAATGACTTGACTTAGGGAAAAGTCTATAAATAGATGATGGAAGGGTTTCATTTTTCACCAAGCGATTAGAGTGAAGAGACAGAGAAAAACCAGAGCACGAAGTGACCAGATTGTAGAGCAACTCCAACCTAATTTAAAGCACTCCAAACAGATTCCTAACAGCTATAGAGGTTGAAGTAAGTAATAGAGATAACTGAGAACTCCACTTTCCTTTATGAAAAAAAGCCCTGATTTCATAAACGATGGTAACTACATCAAGAACCGCTAAGCTCAATAATGATAAGAATAACAAGTTAAACCTAATCAAGAATACAACCTATGAAGAACCTCACTATAATATATGTCTCAGGGTTGCTTCACAACCTGACAATGCTAGTGTGTTCTCTAGTATATCAGCTAGGGTTTTGCTCGTCGAAGACGTGCAAGCATATATACACTACAAGATAGCATAAATAGGAGACCTAGAAGTTGAGAAAGCTTTCAAGAAGCTTTACAATAATGATGGGACTATCAAGGAAGATCATAAGAACATTGAGGTAAAAGGGCTCACAAATTCCCTATGGTTCCTGTAGGAATTAAAGACCGAATGGATTCGGTTAGTACTGAGCAGGATACATGACCGAAAGATATGGCTAGATGAGCCAAAACCTATAACCAGGGATGTTATACATGTTGTTACTGGTTATCCCATAACTGATAAGTTAAAGGCACTAAATCACCCACCTAAAGCTAACATTGAGAAGAACACAAGAGAAACATGGGATGGAAGAGGACTAAAGGTATCCACTGTCACTGATGATGAAATGAAATTTGGAGCATGGGTCTTAGGATACAAGTTCTTTCAGGCTAGCAGGATGAAAAGTATTACTTCTGGAGCAATAGATACAACATACAAAATTGACAAGAAGGGAGTACAGTTGGATCTATCAGAATTTCTGCTAAGGCAACCGGATGAGAACATGAAGACAATAAGAAATGCAGTCTAATTCATGTAAGTTTGGTTCACTCATAATGTACATATTCTTCTACTTCCAAGAATCCTTCCCATCTATAGGAAATGTCAAATGGGACGCTACTAGACCAGTGACCATATAGATTAGTGAGGTCATCAAATCACTAGACGATAATTTTGAATTAGTCATCGACGAATACTTTTCCAGATTCAAAGAAAGAATGTAGAAGAGAGTAAGGATTCTAGAAAATTTTAAGCCTGACATTTATTTTATGGTAGACACTGACTACACCTACATCAAGCCAGTTGTACCAAGGATAGCATGGCTAGCTCCACTTGATTATGAGGTGAACATAGAACAAGCATCAAATGCTATTGAGGCATTGATAAATGAACCTTTAGATAAATCACAACCTAAGTTTGGAACTTATGAAGAAGCCAAAGATAGGATATAAACTGGCTTAGTTGTGAAAAATATTGATAGGAAGAAATATAAGATGGTTAAGAACTTGAAGAAAAAGCTATTGGTGAATGAAGATGAAACTAAATAGAAAGAAGAAACTGAGGGTCAGTCACCGATTGGTGAAGCTGAGAAGGAGAGTGACTCAGAATCCACAAAGTCAAATACACCACTACCTCCACTAGCAAAGAAGACAAGGACTACTGCTACAACTAGGACTAGGAGTCAAACATCAAAGGATGCAATTCCTTCACCAATCAAGAAAGGTCGAGTAAGGACCTACAAAAGAAAACCTCAAACCAAACAGACCAAAGCACCAAAGAGGAGAAGGAAATTAATCCTAACCAAGAAAGATATCAAAGATACTCAGGAGGATGAATTTGTCAAAAAATAAAAGAGTAAGATTCCTAAAACTATTGATGAGGTATGTGCTTCAATTATCAAGTCATGAGCAGTCAATGATTGAAAGATTAAGAAATGGCTAACATTGGATCTCGAGGATCAAAATAAAATAGAAAAGGCAATTATCAAAATGATGTGTATATTCAAATATCTTCCAATACTATTGGCAGATAAAATGCCAAAAGAAATTCAGGATAGATTATCGACAAGATGGACATTTGCGTTACGCTCTAAGAAAGAGATTAGGGAGAGAGACCCAATTTCTGTCATGCCTCCCAAATCTAAAATGGAGGAGATTAAAGAAGTGATGAAGAAACACTCCACTAGGTTCTCACCAAAGTTAAGAGGCTACAAAGTGCTTCAAGGACATCTACTTGAACTAGACAGGAAGAGAGAGACCGAATGGAGAAAGATACTTGATATGCCTAAAAATGATACAAGTCCCAAGCCACAAATTGCTCTTACCAAAAATAAAAAAAAATAAGGATGATCAAGCTAAAAAAAGCCCCAAACATACTATTATCAGTGATGAAGATGTAAATGAAGAATCATTGAACACAAAAGGCAAAAAGGATATGGATGTTGCAGATGAAACATGGTCAGACAGTACAATTATTAATATTACCAGAGGAGATCATGCAGAAGAGATACAGAAAGATGAAGATGTCAATGTTGTCAAGGACCAAACCAATGAACATGACACTACAATAGATTTAGGACAGGTAGACACACCAAGAAAGATACTAGGTTGATACAAGCTATCAGCATTACCTTGGAAAAGGAGAAGTTACCTGAGAATGAAATAAGCATACCCAAAGATAAGGGTAATGATGAACAAAAAGATACATTTGACGAAAAGAAGGATACAACTGATGAATAAATAGTCAACGGTGGAGAACAAAAACATGGCGATCAAAATGTTACAAGTGTAGATTACAAACAAAAAGATGGAGATAACACTGAAAAAGATGCACAAATAAAAGAGATAGATGAAGTGCAAAAAGAGAAAGGTGAACAAGATAAGACAATTGATACCATGCCTAAGGACATCAAAGGTGATGCTGCAGATACACCAAAGGTAGATAAGGAGACATCCTTAGAATACCAAAAGGAAAACCCTAAGTAGCAGGAAAAAGGTACAACACCACAAAAGCCTTCCTCTAGCACATCAGACCATGCAGAAAAACTTGCTATGGTTTTGCATACAGGTGCATCACAAAAGAAGAAGAAGAAAACCAAGAAGAGTAAGTTGGAAGTCACACTTGATGAAATTATTGAAATACCAAAGTGTGTTCCAACCACATTGGACCATGAATCTCTTATAGAATATGGAGTGATATGTCAAAGGAAAACAATGCACGAAAAGCTAATAAAATAACACAAAGATTCTCTAGTGCTAGAAAATACAAGAGATATCTTACAACAGATTGTTCCTAACATTGATGTTGATCACAATACCCCCATTCTGGATCAACTTTCCATTCTCACCGATGTCATCACAATAAAAAATGTGGATGCAGAAAAGGCTATTGAGGAACGAGCAGAACAGATTTTCCAATTCAAATTGATAGAAAAGATCAGCCAAGAAGTGGCAGAAAATAAGGTAAAGCTTCCAGAATTAACAAATGAATTATATCCAATCATTACTAAACTTGTTTCCTTAATTCAAAAGCTATGCACTTTGGATAAATTCACAAAGGATAATAATGATCAGATTGCAAAGATCGATTCCGATCTATATGCAAGTGCTCAACGTCTAACCATAGATGGAAATGCAATCAAATTGCATTATGAGAAAATAATTGAAATCAAAAGGTTAAGAAAAGAACTTTGGGAAGAAAAATCACAATTCAGAAAAGAGGTCATCGATCGACAAGCTCAACTTTTACCAAACCTCACACTTCTACAACAACACATAAGTTTGGAAAGACAACTAATTGCCACTCCTGAGATGTCTGTAGCAGAAAGCATCTACGAAATGCATGCCAGGATCACACTAGAGCATATGGCTCTTGAGCATCTCAAGGAAAAAATAGATAAGATGTTTGAGGAAATGAAGACCTCTAACTCTCATAATTTTGATAAGCTATAGGTATACACTTTGGCCCTTAATATCAAAAAATGGGAAAAGGAAAATGATCTGTATAGAGAATATAGTAAAAAGGGGAAAAGGAAGAAATAGTATAAAGACAAGTGTACATACACATATACTATATGTAACATATAAAGTAGGTGGTGTTACTTGAAATGTAAGATAGGAAATAGGGTGTATGAATATGTGTAAAATATAAAGGATGACTTTAATGTGTGCTGTAAAAATGGTGAAGCAGGTAAGATTGTCCTCTTAATCCCAAAATTTCATAAAGGGAAGATCCAAATTGATTAACCCTCAAGAAAGGATCAATGCATAAATGAATCAACCTATTAAGGATAGGGATAAAGAGAAAAACCCTAACTCTTTTTTTATAGAAGAGAGTGTGTGATTAGAAAGATTAATAACTTTAATTGAAATGGATAGGAGAAAAGTACCAACCTTGAAATGTTGTAGATCTGAAGAACGCTATTTTTTGGGGTCTGCACCCAGTTTCTAGAAAAGCTGAGACCGGATCTGGAACAGAAATGCAAAGATGAACAAAATCTAGAAATCTTTTTCCATTCTGACATAGTTCTGATTTTGAAGGTCAAGTCAATGTCACCATTGACCCTAAATTTCCGATTCCTACCTAGGGAAGAATTGACCTAAAAAGTCTCCAACATGAAATCTTCTTTCGGATCCTGAAAGTTTTCTGAAAAGGGTATATGAATCTACACTTCACTCTGCTATTTCAAACCTGCACTTGCAAGAATAATGGATTGTTTTTTGGGGGCGAGTTTGCCTTAGTCAAACCCCAATTTAGGAATTAACCTTGAAATAAATAATTGAAATAAAGAATGGTAGAAAGTAGCAGAAGTAAATCTAATAATGAAGCTATGATATTCAATGGATATGCAATTGTATTTCGAATGTAAATAAGTATGTAAATATGAAAGCTTGGACTCAATATTAGAAACCATAAACCTCCATGATTGTATGCTTGGAATCCACCTTGAAGAGAGAATGAATGAATCTTGAGGATGCACAAAGGATATTGAAGGAAGATCACACCACCATGATCGATAGATCTAGGGCTTGAATGAAAAATCTTGAATGCTTGAACCAAATCCCTTCAAAATCTTGAAATCTTGAATCCTTGATCTTCAATGGAGAACTTGAATACTTGAGAGGAAGACTTGGACACTTTGAAAGCTTGAGAACATGTAGAACAATGGATGCTTGAAATTTTTTTCTTGATGAATTCTTTCTTAGAGAGACTTCACTCAGAGCTTGATATTATACTTGATGATGGTTTTGAACTAAGTAAGTCTTTGCTTGGCTCCTTCTTGCTTCCTTTTTCTTAGAGAAAATGAGAGGAGAAAAATTCCTTATATATGAAACTAGGGCACAATCTTCTAGAAATGCCTACATAGGAGAATTAAATTCCAAGTAGACCTATGGCCCTAGAAGAGGACCTATATTAGATATAATTTAATAATCATCACTTCGGAACCCAAAATAGTCGACTCGAAAGTGGGAAATGAACTTTTGATGACCTCCAACAGCTGATAGACTTCCAAACTGGAAAGGGGGACCCAGGTCAAGTTCAATTTTTTCTTTGACCTAGGTAAAGGTTGAGGTTGACCTTGACCTAGGGAGTCAAAACCCTTGGAAAATATGTTAAATGGGAGGGATGGTGACCGGAGAGGCCCAATCAGGGTCCTATATAAAGATAGAAGTAGGAGAGGATGCATAAATTAGGGGAAAATATGATGGTGGTAAAAAAATTCCCGAAGGAGGGCTAAACGTTCTTAAGATGGAAGTGCTTCCATTTTAAGAAAATACATTAAGCCCCCACTTTAGTAGGAGTATGAAAATCGAACATACTCGCGGTAAACTTAGAAGAAAGACTCTTGTGGATTGAAAAGAGGTAGAACATCACTTAGTCAAGGACATGAGCCCCCAGACCAAGGATTCTTACTCAACATACATGCATAAAGATACGAAAGTAAAGAGCAATTAATCATAGAAAACATACATGATTACATAAGCAAGATAAGAGCAATCATATACATAACATAGCTTCATGATCTAATCCTACTAGTATGAAAGAAAAAGAGAGAAAAGAGAAAGTGATTACCTCACCTAGTAAGATTCCCACCTTACCATGTATCAACAAGGAGGGAGAGCCCAATATTTTTACCCATAAACTATCTTCTGATGGCTTTTGAAATATCAATAGATCCACATTCTTGTATCACTATGGAATATAAAATGTGTGTCTTTTCAAAATTTATAAACTTATGTGCATTACCTTCCATGGATTTAGCATATTGTAAAATTGAAAATGCGTATCTCTTCAGGATTTAGCAACTTATGTGCATTACCTTCCGAGGACTTAGCAAAAATAAAAATAATAATGCATCTCTTCAGGATTTAGCAACTTATGTGTGTTACCTTCTGAGGATTTAGCATGTTGTAAAATCTAAACTAATGTAAAATATAGTATAAGGGAGACCCTATATATTCCCCCCTCCTTATCATGACTACCCACTAGGCAGGATAAGGAAGAGAAATAGGATACATACTTCACAATGTAAGGAGATATCTAGCATAACAACAATATACACTATATCCTTAGCAACGAGTATTGATCCTTACCTCTAAGAGCATAGATAATCGTGAAATGGATATGTCACATATGGAAAAAGGATCCTCACAGAGGAAGAGATCTTATCATCAAGACCCCCACCATAGAGGAGTGCTTAGGATAAAATGTCATCTTCCAAAGAAAAGAAGGACTAGAGATTCAATCATCAAGCACCCTACGGTGAAGAGGAAGAGGAATCTCGGAATTAAGGAGTCAAACTCTAATCCAAAGAAAAGGTAAGAGTTTATAAAGAACATAATTTGAAAAATAAAGAAGAGGTGATGACCTAGGACAATCACCTCTCATATAAGAGGGTATCCATAGCCAAAAGCATAAATCTTTATAAGGAAATAATGTTGTATGATAAACAAATACCACTATGCTAAGGAAAGTATATCCTTAGATAGAGGAAGAAGGAAAATACCTTGCCCCCAGGGATGAAAGAAAGGGATATATCAAATTATATCAAGAGATGTTGTAGCAAAGAGATATATTTACAAACCAAATGTCCTAGAAAAGATATCATGAATGATTATGAGTGAAGGAAGTATGCACCATAATAGAAAATTATAAGGATAGAATATAGAAAGAATAACCAATTAAACTCAAAAAAAGATACATGCTAAGAAAAAAATTGATCCTAGAAGACTAGAAGGAAATACCTCTTAACCCCCAGTTAAGAGACAAGAGAAGAAAAATCTTATCTAATTTATAGAAGAAACAAGGGAATGCCCTATATCAAAATTATGAAGAAATTGCAATACTACACGAGAATGAGATATAATTGATAAAGAAGCTCTGTCTCTAACATATAATTTGAAATGCACACAATCAACAAGTAAATTTGTATTACTATAATGAAAAGGACATTTGAATTTAGAGAGAGCATTTTTCGGCATAGGTTTAAATATTTATTTCTTAGAATTCATTAGCTGGACATACACTTTCTTAGCCACATCTTGAGGAGTATGAGGGTGATCTAAGGAAGGTGTTGGAAGAAGAATGTGAAGATGAGGATGATAGTTAAGATCAGCCACCTTGAATTGAGAAGGTGGGAAACCTATACCATGCAAATCTTGTTTGGGGGATGAATGAGTTGTGTTTTTAATGCCATGTTCATTAACACCAAGCCCTAAATCCTTATAGCCTTTTTTATTAGCCATTGTATATCCGGCAGTGTACATATCTTGCAAACCTTCTACAGGAGGAGATTAATTATGGTGTTCATGAGAACATGTTTTACATGGTAGAATGATAGGTTTCGAAGAGGTTTCTTTGTTTTTCCCTTTAATATCATTATGGATCGGATAAGAAGGGGAAGGTAAATGGAATAATTCTTGAACATCTGCATCATGAACCCTAGCTTGAGCCCCATCATAAGTGGGGGAAGAACTAGGGATATAAGGTGGAGAAATAGAAATAGGAATATTTGGAATTGGATTAGGATTGATAGGATGAGGATTAGGAACTAGATTAGGAATGATAGGATTAGGAAGATTAGTAAATGGGGTATCAGCTACCCAATTCTTCACATAATCCAAAAGAGAAATAAGTCCACTACACAAATCCTTGATGAAAGTTTTGAAAGTAGGAAGACTAGTATTAGTTAATCTCAAAATAGCATAAGCAAGTGAAACATGAAGATTAACAAACATGATTAAATGGATGATACTCTCATATACATCATAAGTAGTATAAAGAGATGCTAAAGGAAGCATAATGAGAAAAATAGCCATACCCCAAAGCATCTTAAATATCTTCATAGAGAATGAAATGCAATAAATATTTTTCATATTTTTATGAGTATGTAGATTTTTTTTTTGTATTTTAAAATGCATGAGCATAAATAAAGATAATTTAATATACATGCAAGATCTAGTCTCTAAGGAAAAGAGGCAAAGCATCTAACACCCCCCAAAAAAGAGGTGTCTATTGCGGGTTCACCAAAATGTAACATATAAAATAGGTGGTGTTACTTGAAATGTAAGATAGGAAATGGGGTGTTATGAATATGTGTAAAATGTAAAGGATGAATTTAATGTGTGTTGTAAAAATGGTGAAGAAGGTAAGATTGTCCTCTTAATCCCAAAATTTCATAAAGGGAAGATCCAAATTGATTAACCCTAAAGAAAGGATCAATGCATAAATGAATCAACCTATTAAGGATAGGGATAAAGAGAACAACCCTAACTCCTATTTTATAGAAGAGTGTGCGATTAGAAAGATTAATAACTTTAATTGAAATGGATAGGAGAGAAGTACTAACCTTGAAATGTTGTAGATCTAAAGAACATTTCTTTTAGGGGTCTGCACTCAGTTTCTAGAAAATCTAAGATTGGATCTAGAACAGAAATGCAGAGATGAACAAAACCCAGAAATATTTTTCCGTTCTGACACAGTTCCCATTTTGACGCTAAAGTCAATGTCACCATTGATCTAGAATTTCCGATTCTGACCTAGGGCAGAATTGACCTAAAAAGTCTGCGACAGGAAAAAAAATTTCAGATCTTAAAGTTTGCTGAAAAGGGTATCCAAATCTGCACTCTGCTCTACTATTCCAAACCTGCACCTACAAGAAAAATGGATTGTTTATTGGGGGAGGGGTTTACCTTAGTCAAAACCCAATTTAGGAATTAACGTTGAAATCAATAATTAAAATAAAGAATGTTAGCAAATAGTAGAAGTAAATCTAATAATGAAGCTATGATATTCAATGGATATGCAATTGTATTTTGAATGTAAATAAGTATGTAAATATGAAAGCTTGGACTCAATATTAGAAACCATAAACCTCCATGATTGTATGCTTCGAATCTACCTTGAAGAGAGAATGAATAAATCTTGAGGATGCACAAAAGATCTTGAAGGAAGATCACACCACCATGATGGATAGATCTAGGGCTTTAATGATAAATCTTGAATGCTTGAACCAAATCCCTTCAAAGGCTTGAAAGCTTGAATCCTTGATCTTCAATGGAGAACTTGAATGCTTGAGAGGAAGACTTGGACACTTTCAAAGCTTGAGAACATGTAGAAAAATGGATGCTTGAACTTTTTTTCTTGATGACTTCTTTCTTAGAGAGACTTCACTTAGAGCTTGAGATTATACTTGATGATGGTTTTGAACTAAGTAAGTCTTGGCTTGGCTCCTTCTTGCTTCCTTTTGCTTAGAGAAATTAAGAGGAGAAAACTTCCTTATATATGAAACTAGGGCACAATATTTTAGAGAGGCCTACATAGGAGAATTAAATTACAATTAGACCTATACCCCTAGAAGAGGACCTATATCAAATATAATTTAAGAATCATCACTTCAGAACCCAAAATAGCTAACCCAGAAGCGGGAAATGAACTTTTAATGACATTTGGCAGCTGACAGACTTCTAAACTGGAAAGGGGGACCCAGGTCAAGGTCGAGGTCATCCTTGACCTAGGTCAAGGTTGAGGTAGACCTTGACCTAGGGAGTCAAAACCCCTGGAAAATATGCCAGATGGGAGGGATAGTGCCCAGAGATGCCCAATCAGGGTCCTAAAAAGACACAGATGTAGGAGAGGATGAAGAAATGAGGGGACAATATGATGGTGGTCAAAACATCCACTAAGGAGGTCTAAACATTCTTAACATGGAAGTGCTTGCATTTTAAGATGATACACTATACTATGCCGACATATGCATAGCGGGAGTCATGAAATGACTAGGTAATATGCATGGTGTACATAGTATAATTTTTTTAGTATTATGCACATATCAATTTTTGATACTAATGTCGAAGGGGGAGATTGATGAAATAATTTTTTCCATTAGTATGCAAAGAGAAAATAGTTATTTAAAATGTTGGTTACACTACACCGAAAGTCAGGTTTCAGTTTAGACTGAAAGTGCACCCCGGAGATGATATAGAGGAACCTAAAAAGAAGGTTACACTATAAACTGATAGAGAAGAAATAGAGGAACCCGATAGCAATGGAACCTAATAGATAGTTCGACAAAGGAACACTGAAAGAAAACCAAACTGGTTTCAGAGAAAACTGAGCATCAGACACCGAAAGTTAGTTATATCCCGAGAATAGTGGATCTGACTTCCATGTCAGATAAAATAGTTATATTCTATATTTAGAGTTTTGATTTGTTTTAAAAACCATTTCTTGAGGAACAAGAAACATAATTGTAATTGTTTTAATCAATCTAACTGATTAAAGACATGAAAACTAGGATATCAAGGTCAAGTTGTAAACCTTTGATCATAGAGTTAAGTTTGTAATATGTGAAACTAAAAAGGTTAAATCTATTGTATAAATAGATGTTGTAATCATTCATTTGAAGAGGATGAGAGGATTAATGTAGCCAACAAGCACATCTATGGATCAGACTGAGAGTTTCAAGAAGCAGAACAACAAAAAATGAATTTGGTTATCAAGAACCAAGAACCAAGAACCAAGGCTATCGAGCAACATAGGTATCAATCAATCCTATTAGGTGATACTTTATACATGTGATTTGTAATGGATCTATAATCTACAATTGGAGATTGCATACACTCAGGTCAATGAGTATTTTTGTCTACATTCTAACAAGTGTAGCAAATAGAAGAAATCCTTTCGAGAAAGGTGGATTTAACAATCTTATTGTTAACCTCTTAACCGAGTGCACACTAAACAATGTTGTTAAAGCTCTTAATAGAGTAGACCTTAACCAGTCTCCACATAATACTCCTAACAGGGTAGATCATCATAAGTGATCAAATTGTAAGCCTTAACTAGCCCCTTCTAATCTGCAGATAGTGAAGTTTTTGTGGGTGTCATCCTCACTGCAGTTTTTACCTTCTAACAGAGATTTTCTGCATTACCATATCTTGTGTTATGTGTTATTGCTTTCATGAATTTTTCTATGAATGTCTACATACAATTAAGATTATGAATTGATATCACATGCATAAAGAAAGAATAACATATATGATTGGTAAATAAAAGATTTGATTACATAAGGTTAAAGGTTAATTAACTAAATGTTTTAGAGGTATTGATTCACCCCTCCCCTCTCACTATACACTTCTCATTATTTCCAACACTAGGGAGATCACCCACGCCAATACTACTCCAACTCAAGTGCACTTAACCATAGATTTTCCTCTAAGACTAAGCTCACTTACTTGCTATCCCATTTGCAAAATATTTGGCAACTGTTGTGTCTTATGAACCATTCATTATAGAGCCCTTTTAGCTTATTTATTAACAAGTATGAGATATTTTGAACAAGAAGTCACATAGTAATATTGCTATTGAGATTCAACTATGTAGCTTTCAAGTCAAACTCATTGACCCATATTTTATGAGATGAGTTCTTTTAATTTGATCTTTACACCATAGGCGTTTCCCTCTTGGAAAGCCCTGACCTGATTTGTGCATCCAACGACTGTAGGTGCTAGAGACGGCAACGACTGCCATTGAAACAATCTTGGTCGTCTGTCGCTTTCCACCAGCTATCCATCCCCAGCTGTCTAATGACTCTGACACCTCTGCCGTCGACAGTTGTATGGCTTCTTAAAAGTAGCATTTGTTGCAAGCGAATGTTCATATCACGTGCGAAGGTAATCCATACTCCTCTTGTATGTGAAGATGCATAAATTTCTAGGATCTGGATTGTTTGGATTGTCTCTTGATCTTGTGACTGTGTATGATCTTCCTCCTCTGTTGCCGCTCATGCCTGTCGCAAATCCCACCACACAGTTTGGAAGCAGTATGAAAGAGTGCATAAAATGGTTACAAAAAATTTAAGACCCCATGTTCAAATCTCTAAAAATCTCTACTATGTACAAATTTCCAGCTATGCTAACTGTGGGAAACAATACAGTCAAACTGATATAGAACTTGAATTCACTTTCTCTGTGTTCTATTTTTGCAATTCCATGATCAATTGTTTAATTTCTAGTCTGGAATTGTTTGTGAGGAGGCAAGTTAGAAGACGGTGAAAGAGAAGTGGGTGACAGAGAATAAGAAGAGGGCCTTGGTGGCGAAATCCAAAGTGCTCTTCAGCCTTATCCAGCAAAGCACAGAAGAGGGGATGATTCAGAGTTTGAGCAAGGATAACAAAGTGTTGAGTCTGCTCCAAAATGCCCATGTAGACTGCCAAGTGGCCCTTGGGCACATCTTGAAGAACCCTCCTTGATTTGGTTGTAACTAAAATGGACTAGAGGATGCAAAACTGGCTTCAGATAAAGAAATTAGACCTTGATTTTAAAAACATGAGAAAAATTAGATACCAAAAAAACTGCTTTGAAATTACGGCTGCTGCAATACTACATCAATACAAAATTATGAGAAATACAATAATAGACATTTATCCATTCGTGTATCTCAGGACTGAAGAGATCCCCTATATTTATTCAGTAAATGAAGATCAAGAATCTTGAACACACACAAAATCCACATTCGAGACAAATTGAAATTAATAAGCAATGCCTCAACATGAAGTAGACACATAAATAGATTGTAGGTTAACAAAGAGCTTTTCTTTAAATTTATGGAAACCAAACAATTAGTCATTTACAATGCATGGGTTGATGATGTTACATACCTGCAATATGTTGTTTCAAAACTTGGCAGACATGCAGTTCCAAACGTGAAATGCATGCACCCGGCAAGGTAGTGGGAATCAGTTTTTTTCATCATTAATGTTGTTGGCAGTAAACGTCCACAAGGTAAATGATGCATTCTATGTCCTACGACTTTATTCATATGTGATTATACTTGTTCTGACTCCACCTGTTAAACACTGTCGTGTCCACCTCAGCCAACACTAATGTACTATTTTAACCTGTTTTGCATGAATTTATTCTTGGTGAGACCACATCCGGCTGAAATGTCATGCATTATTAAAAGAGTATTTAAAAGATTTGTTTTACATAATTTAGTCTTTTTTTATACTTACTTTAATCTTATATTCTATGTTAGAATATAAAATTCTTTCAAAAAAAAATTTAAATATTAAAATTTGAAAATATTTAATAAATTAAAATTATTGCATTTGTTTATTTATTTTTATGTATATCTAATTGTGAAAAATGTTATTTTTAAATTAGTAAACATAAAAATTAACTATTTCAATTATAGAAAAATTAGGAAAAGATATTTATTTAATTTGTGAATGTGAAATGAGGAGTTGAATATTTAAATTATAGAAAAGTATTAAAAAAAAGATATAAATCTATGTTTATAAAATATAAAAGAAAAGAAAGAATTTGCCAACTCAATGCACCAATAATGATATTTAGTTTTTTTAATTTTAAAATAAAATCAAAATTTATCAAAAAATTTCCAACATATAATCTAAATTTGCATATAATTATTTTAAAATAAAAACAAACTTAAATAAATAAATATCATAAAAAATTTACTTTATAAACAAAATTTAACCTTCGATGTTAATAAGATTTAATTGACAAATAAAATCAATCATTAGTTTGAAATAAAAATTTATTATTTGTAGTAATTTTAAAATTTAAATTTAAAACTATAATATTAAATATTAAATGGTTTATTCCTAAAATACTAGATAATGGTAATATTAACATAATAGGTGAGTTAAAAGTTTGTTGAAATAATCCTAATCATAACATCATTTCTATTACAAAACTTTAATTACATATGATGCATAAATTTAATTCTTTATATATTTTACTATGGCCTTAATATAACCTTCAAATTATATTAAAAAATAATAGATAAATTTAAAAAAAATTTAAAAACTGAAAAACTAAATTCTTACATAATATTTCTCAATATTTTGGTGCATCAAATTGCATAAAAATCTAAGAATTTAAAGAAGTTTGAAATTAAAAATACTAATTTAAGTATAAAAATTAAAAATACTAATTTAAGTATTAAAAAGTTTGAAATAAAAAACTTTCAAATATTCTTTTATAAACTAAAAATATAAAAAATTTTGAAATTAAAAATACTAATCTAAGTATAAAAAAAAGTTTGATATAAAAAAAATTTTAAATATTCATTTCACACTTATTTACACTTTTTTTTATTTCCCACTTGGCTAAACTCTTTTATTAATGCACGACATTACTTATTCAAAATTGCACGGTACTTTCTGTCCACAAACCGTCACTTCTCTGTCCAGGAACAGTGACAGGTATGATGATGGCATGCATGGAGATGCATCCAGCCATATCGAATGATATGGTTGGATAGTCATTGCCTTCAGCAAACATGACCTTCAAATGATAGTATCCTTGTGGAGTCTCCTCCAAATATTGGAGCTTGGTGGCACTATTTCATATTTTCATTCGCTGCATTAGAAAAGAAACAAATAGACCTTCACCTTAAAGGAGGAAAGAGACAAATTTGAGGGGTTGCAAAAGGTGGAAACAGTAGAGGGAGTATGTGCATGAGAAGAAAAAGAAAAGTCTGCACGCAGATAAAAAAGGAGGGCAATGTGCAAAGAGAAAAAATTGCCTTCCATTAATTTTATGTTAGAGGAGGCTCTACCTAATAGTTGAAATCAATGAATCTTAAAAACTATTGTGCAATTCTTTCTTAACTAATCCAGAGAAAACAATGTTAGAACTGTCTTGAAAAATAGGATTCTAAAGAGTCTCTATTGTTTATATGTTCTAACTACACCAAGTTACCTCTGTGAGTATCGTTCTTGAATGAATATGTCAATTTGAAAAGTATCCTGTCATGAGTAGTATGTTAAACACCTAGCTTGACTAAGCATATATATGACATCAAAAAAGTATGCAAGGGTTTCCACAACCCTTGTATTATTGACATTTACCAATCCAAAAATATGGTGGAAACAAGTGCAATTCACAAAATTTTACCTATTATAAGTAATGTATAATAATGTAGAATGTGATCATTAGAAATTTCTTTTACTACAAAATTTGTCATGTCAATATAATTTTATATACTACTATTAAGTGAGACACACAACACGTGGGTAGTAGTGGTAAGATCTCTTGAAATGATTTTAGTTAGAATGCAATTATATATAGTGGGCTTTATGTTTCAATGTTAGTATTCAAAGCCATTTCTCAGGTGATATTTATTGTGGAGAAGTTGCTCTCATGGTTGGCCTCCTAGAAGTTCAAACATGAATTAATTATGGAAAGTCACTTGTAAATAGTTCTATAATGCATGAGACTGACCAAATATATTCACACCCTTTAGTAACTGCAATAGTGCAATGCATGATGCCTCATTGAATATCTCATTAATTTAAGAGGAACCATCACCCACATTATCTATCTTATATTATCGGTAAATAATCCATACAAGGAAAATATTACCTAGGGGTTCACCATCTACTGTAATCTATGTGGTAGGCTCTCTCTCTCTCTCTCTCTCTCTCTCTCTCTCTCTCTCTCTCTCTCTCTCACACACACACACACACACACACACACACACACACACATGTATGTTTTCCTTTTCCCCTCTTCTCCACTATTTCTCTATCTCAAATTCTCTATATTATCACTTCTCCATTTAAACCTTTGTTGCACAAGCAACATCATTTGCTAAATGGCTTATCAATTGACCTCAAATTTTGCAAACATGTACACAAATAATAGAACATTTTTAGACCTAATTTATCTTCGGTAGATAGAGAGGAAGAGGGACATGGAGAGGAGATAGAGAGAGAGAGCGGGAAGAGCGCAGATGGAATATGTAAATATATATACAAAAAAATATAGAATGAGAGGGAGAAATATAAAGATAAAGACATAAGTAGAAAGTAATAGAGAGAGGTACAAAGGGGGAGATATATAGGCATAGAGAGTGATATAGAGATGACAAGATAGAGATACATATAGGGGGAGAGATGGGAGAAGAAATATTGAGATGTAAAGATTAAAAGGTATATGAAGGGGGTGATGGAGAGAGATGGTTGGATAGAAATATAGATGAATATAAAGTGTGAGGATGTGGAAAAATAGATAGAGAGTTAGAGATAGATCAAGAGGTAAAGATAGAAAGAGATCTAGGGAGATACAGAGAAAGACATAGAGAGGGGGAGATAGAGAGGAAGAGATATAAATAGATATAGATGGTGAGATATATTGATAGAGAGATAAGGATATATAGAGAGGGTGAGAAGGAGCGACAAACAAAGGGACAAATACTTAAATGACCTTCCATAACTCTATGGCATTCCCATTGCACACTAAGGTGCTATTGCTAGTTTTTTGAATGAATCCAAAAAAAAGAGTTGCACTACATAAATCAACCAAAATATATATCCCTCATAAATGTGAAATTACGTTTTTTATTTCTTTCTCCCATAATATGTCTATTTTTGACACAGCTTTAATGAAGAATTATTACAACGATTTCTACTTTAATTGAAGAATCGAAGTCGACACCGACTAGGTGCATGCACACGACAAAGTCATTATAGTGCGCGCCCTTCCTTCTATAATAATGACGGGGAAATAGCTACGTGGATGATAAACCACCCTCGAAATTAAACGCCCGGAATCCTATTTACCGAAGCAGAAAAAAAAGAAAGAAAGAATGTAAACAGCAACAGATCAGAACCCCAGCCGACAACAGTTAAACACGTAATGAATCATGCGGGACCACAATAACTAACACATTTTCTGTGGTCTTCCTTTCACTGAAGGCGCTCCAATAATGTGCAGATTCATTGCACACAGCCGCTGCAATTCTTCAACAAATGATGATAAAATCAATCGTTTCCGTTGTCCGATTTTGCGCGGCCATCGATGAACGAATATTAATTTTAGGGTACGATACTGGGACTATTAACAGATAGAGCCTCCCTCGCTTATCGTCTTCTCGGCCATTAATTAATGGAGAGTGTACAATCCCAAACGTGGAAGGTGCAGATTCAATCAGGACAACCGTACAACATTTCGGAAAAAGGAATTTTCGGCAGTTTCAGACATTATATCTTTCGGATGCTGCCCTGCGAAAGAGATAAAGCCTACCTAAAATAGCATCTACTTTTCGTATCTTATCTTTGACTGAATACGTAAGGCTGCATTTGAGAGGTTTGAGGTCATAACCAGAGGACGCCATTTGAGATATTTTCCTGTATTTTAGTAAGGGTTTCGTTAAGTTCTGCTTGTTTCTGCAAATATTTGTGTAAATTTCAAAGCTCACTGCAAATATTTGTGTAAATTGCAAAGCTCTTTGCAAATTTTTGTGTAATTTGAAAAGCTCTTTGCAAAATTTTTTGTAAATTTAAAATCTCTTTGCAAATTTTTGTGTTAATTGAAAATCTCTCTGCAAATTTTTGTATAATTTCAGAAAGCTCTTTGCAGATAAAGTATTTGAGGTTAAAATGGGGAGAGAAAGATTAGAACTGAAGAAAATAGAGAAAGCGGCAGCGAGGCATGTAAGTTTCTCGAAGCGGAGGAAGGGTTTGATTAAAAAGGCCAAGGAGCTTTCCATTCTCTGCGACGCGGAGGTCGGGCTTATCGTTTTTTCTGCAACGGGGAGGCTCTTCGAGTACTCCAATTCCGGGTATCCTCCTTTCTTCGTGCCTGCTTTTGATTATTTAGGAAAATAAGTACAGTTTTAACAAGATCTACTTTTAGGAAGTTCGTAGAAATAACGAATTCAACTTGAAATCACTTCTGCATAATTTTCCAAATCTAAAGCCTTCAAAACCTATAATGCCATAAGTCCAGAAAAACCACTTATTTTTAATGTTAATATTTACTTATTTACATGTAAAAAATATGTTTGTGTTTAATAACATGCTCTAACTTTCTCTTGAGTGGATACGTTCTTTCAATTATTATTTTATTGACAGTTTTTGTTTTTATTTGGATTATTTATATAATTAAAAATTGCAGGTTTAATCTTTTTGGAAATACTTGCCAATTTCTATTGTTTAACTTAAATTAGCAATTTTTGAGAGTGAAGATCTTAACTTTATATTATTTTAATATAATATTTCATATAAACCAAACATTTCTTAGAATGTTAATGTATTTTATAGGAACACTTTTTCTTTAGATTTCACTTTCATTTCAATTTTTATTTTTAAATTATGATTGAGCAACCTCCTTAATTTGTTTTAAAGAATAAATGTGAACAATATTTTAAAATTATCAAAACTTTAATATAAATATTCACTATTTAAAGAAATTTAGAGGAAACCTGTTGATAAACAGTCTTGTCACTACATACACTTCTTAAAAAATGACCTTGTTTTCCCTGTGAGCAGTGACAACCATTTCAATAGTTGGAGAGATCGCAATCGGATCACAATCTTCCTCTATGTTAGAGAGGCAACTCCCTCGTATGATGGGGGTATTTGGTATTTTCAGTACTTTTCACCTGAAAGTATAAACAACGGATAGAACAAAACTAAAGAAAGTAAGAGCATAAGCCCCAATAGTAGAAATACGAATAATTAGTGAGATTCACAAATGGATAGAGCTTACAAAGAGGTATTTAACACATGATGCTATAATGACAAAAGAATGGATAAGAGACCTTGACATACAAAGTGGTACACTACCCCAGTACATTCACACCAAGATATCAGAAAATGAATGCATTTTGTAATATCAATTACATATATTAGAAAGACTGTGAGATTTCACCGTTGCATAAGAGATTATCAACTTAATATACAAAAAGTAAGTAATAGAAATTGGTGAACACATTCAAGACACATGACTAAATGCATACTTCATTATTTCTTTGAAAATTTACAAGTTTAAAAACCACTTTTGTACATAGCGTAATCCCAAAAGTCTGTTTGGGAATTTCTCCATCATCACCCCCTTCGCAGAAAAGTCCCTTGTACATTACATAAGCCTTGTATTTATAGGTTCTCTTTGATAGCCAAGTTGTAACTTCTTAGCATAACCACCTAACCTCTTTTTGTAGCTACTTAGGATAACTACCTAAGATGGTTACTATAGGTAACTACTTGGGATAACTACCCAAGATAACCACTTAGGATAACTACCCAATAGTTATTTGAGACAACCACTTAGAATAACTAAATAAGTGACTACTTAGAATAACTAACTGATCAATTCCTTCAAGTAACTACCTTTTTGAGATGTAAAGCCTTTACAATATTATGATTTGCATCATTTTTCTAGAAACAACATCCATTTTCTAACTTGTAGTTACAGTAAGTGATGCAAGTCACTTAAAAAAATAAAAAAAGACATGTTAAAACTTGTAACTTTGATAAAGATCGAGTCATGAATTGTGCTAAGGTACTTCTCCATCATTATCTGCTTTTCTATCATTGTAACGATCTCACCATGTATCTAATAGTGAGACTTATGTCTTTAAGTAACTGAAATTGAATAGATCATCTTGATGTCTTCTGTAAAGATGAGAATTTTTAAATGCTACTATGTACTCATTAGATTGGAACCTCAATTATTAGATGGGAAACATTACATTACTTCTAAGCACACAAATATACATAGTCACCATAGGCTCAAGTGACATTTTGCAAATAAAGTTTGAAGTCTCTTTAAGATGATTTACATGATCTAAGACATCCATAGATACATAATCATACATTTTGGACATAACACCATAAGGATCACTATACCACTTTCTTTAATAGAGTATAAGAAGCATATCTTGAACACTGGCCTCATCCCTCACCCATCCTTTCTAAAGGCATACTATTCTGAAAACCACATGGACCAGTCCATCACAGGAAGAAAATTTGATGATTTCTCCATGACAACAAGTGCATCACAAAGACTATCAGAGTGCTAAGCCAAAGTCCATTCCACAAGCTAATTAATATCGCTATAATGATTAGAGGTTACAAGAGCACGTTCTTTTCCCATGTACTCAAGTGTACCAGGCTCTGCGTATATACGTATCTCAACAACTGCCCACTAGTCACCGAGCCACAAAAGCTCTGACGAAAGTGTGAAAATTCCTATTGCAGTCACTGATTATTAATCTCCTATCTCATAAAGATTATTTCACTACTGAAAATAAATTTACAGCTGAATATCGAAAAATAACACAACTGCAACTTCACCAATAAAAATACGAAAAGAAATATGCAACACAAAGAACACAATATTTTTGGACAAATCGTCCCTGGAAAAACCCCGTAGGGAAAACCAATATCGCAGATGAGAAATATATATTAATCTTCAGAAAATTAAGAGATACAAAATTCCTTGCCTCTCACTAGCAGAATTTAGACAATATCCTAACTCCTCCTGCTGATATTCCTCCACTGCTATCCCCAACGCTATCACTGTGCCCTTGCTAACACTGCAAGACTGTTTGCTATCACTGCAAACTCATTTTCTAACACTGCAAATGCTTCAGTGACTTGCTTGCTCTCCAAATGCCCCTAGACCCCCTTTTATACTACTCTCTTTGTTTCTAGATATTTCTAGTTGCTAGAAGTTTCCACATGCTAGAAGTTTCTACAAACTAGAAGTTTCTACTCACTAGAAATTTCTACAAACTAGAAGTTTCTACAAAGAGTCAAATAAATAATTATTAGCAAATGGAAGA
>MU218221.1:25148-36104 GCA_018584345.1 Thuja plicata | reverse complement strand
AGTTTGATCATGAAGATAGCATGAGATGCCAGATACCATTTGACAAACCATAAGAGTTTTGACAAGGAAGGTAGCATAGACATGCTCGATATCAAGTGACAAACTAATCTTTTAAATCCTCTAACAATGTCACACATAATCATGTGTTTGTAACCTTTAACAGGGCTGGCTCTTCACTGAGCTCACTTTAGAAGAGTGATAAATTTGGGTTACCAGTCCTAAGTTATTTTTCCCTTAACAGGGTTTCCACATTAAAAATCCATGTGTCAATGTTTTTATGAGTCATTACTTTAGTGTTTTGCGTTACACATAGCTAATCTGGATTGATCAATATAATCTAAGTAATTTCCTCTTTTTCAATAAATTCAAAGACTTCTTTTCAGTAAACATAAAGAATAAGGTTTAACAAACTACTCTGAGCAGTAGTAATTTGATAAGTATATTTGAAGGCATTCATCTTATAGGACTGAAGATAAATAGAGGCTTAATATTGTGGTACTAAGTTTTCGGGTTGATTAATTGGAATATTTTTGAGGCCACTGATTCACCCCCCCTCTTAGTTATTACTAACAATTGGTATCAGAGCTTGTGTGTTGTTACCCCTGATTTTTTACTCATACCCTACATTTTATCATTACCTAAAATCAAGAGTTTGCTGTCCTAGAAGTAAAATATCTGCAAATATTTTTCAGCCTGGTTTGCATTTTCCCCTTGTCGATTGAACTATGAATCTTGAACTTGTCTAGTTCAAGGTTCAAGGTTTAATGTTTCCTTGTGGTGTGTTCCTCTTTCCTTTGCTTTTATGTGAAAAATGAGTGGCGCAGTTTGCAAAGTCCACTTTTCCATTGAACTCTGAATCTTGAACTTGTCTAGTTCAAGGTTCAAGGTTCAATTGCAGGCTTCATCTTGCAAAAGGTGTAGTAAAGTCTAAGTTTTTTCCACTCACGTGGTTTTTATAAACACACCAAAGGGAAGTAATTTTTTACTACCCATTGAAATTAATTTATGAACTAAGATATATCAAGGTTCGTGGTTCAACCGAAGCTTGCGTGTTGAATAGGCAAAAAGATAGCGGTTACGTGAGCAAAGCAACAGCTAGCGGGTAATGATTTTATCCTCACGTGTTTGGGATATAATGATTATTATATGTGACAATTATATGTCATTTCAAACATTTAACAGGTGTAATACATAATGATTACATTAGGAAAAAACTCTTGTCGCATTTAATTAATAGCCTGCATTTTCATTTAATGCAAAGCCTTCGCATTTTGTGGGAAATTAGTAATAAAATAAGAGTATGTTTTATCAGTCTTCTGGTGAATTTTTTGTGGTGGAATTGAATTGGCAAAGAAGTAGAAGGTATACTCTCATCCTGAGAAGCTTAGAGTGTGCGAAATCTCTAGGTTAGTGTTTTTCTCTTCCAGAGTCCCTATTTGAAATTGAAGCCATTTGAAAAAGTTTTATATTGAAAGGCCCTCCTTTCCTTCTACAATTTCAGTCTTTTATAAGTCTTCCCAGTAAGAAATATGAAGTCCCCGCTCCCAAATTTTGGGTGAACCTCCCCTCTGGTTAGTTCACTTCCTGAATGTGATGACATGATGATAAAAGTAGGTGCCTTAAAGGTGATTCACAGTAAAATCAAAAGCCCTATTTTTTGGTTCTATAATAGAGAGGTTGGTATTAAGTGGTTTAGTTGATGCAGTGACATTTCTCCTAGTGGCCCCCTGTCCTAAGTTAGTAATGGAATGTGTTAAAAGGTATGATAGGGAAGAAATATGTATTAATAAAATTGATGGAAGCCCTCTAATCTCCATTAACCGAGACGTTATCCTCATAGCAATGGGCATTCCAGAAAAGGATCCTTATGAAGGATGGACCATTGCTTCCTCTTACTCTATTTTCTCAACAAAGAAACAAATTTACAAAAATGAAATTGCCAAACAATGGTTGTTGGAGGTGAAAAGGAGAGGGTCAAGGCTGCCAAAACCCCTTACAATAGATCATTTCAAACCCGAAGTTGCAGAACTAGTGATCTTGTTGAACATAGTAAAAGGTAATAGCCATGCTTATTGCTGGAAGGACTAGATTTATTTCTTTATCCAGATAACTATCGGTGGGGAAAAGTTCATCGATTGGGCATATTGTATTGCTGATGAAATTCATCATCAACTAGCAAATTATTCATAAAAGGCGAGTGGTTTCTATATGTCTTCTTATATGTTCTATGCACTAGCTTGTAGTAGAAAGTGGGATGGTTTAAATCATGAATTACCTATTCCTAACATGCAGGTGTATGACTATTATCCTCATTTGCAAAAGGAATTCCATGTTGACAGTTTTATGAAAGTAAATGGTGTTTTTCTTGGAAGGTTGATCTTTGAACTGCAGGGGAACATTGAGCAAAGAATGTTAGACGAGGCTAAGAAGTTTTTCAATGTCTTTGGAATTTTCTTCATACAATTCAGAAGGTTTACTTACATTAGATTTGGTGGGTTTGAGGGAGAGCTATTCAAATTTCCTAGATATTCTTTGGATTTGCATGTTGTAACCGAAGTTGGGCACCAATTGGCCCATGTGCACAAAAACCTCAAAGACAAAAAGGAAGGGCCAAATCTAGTTTTCCTATAGAAATATGTTTTAATTCCTGTAAGAATTCTTCTGATGCTCTCAATTTAGAGAAGGAATTGAACAATTTGAAACTGAAAACCTTCAAGGCTAGGAGATATTTTGACATCAGGGCATATGCTGGGCGACATTTTAGTTTACCCTCTGAATTTCACCATGTCCCTAAAATGGAAGACTTTTAGGAAAATTGTGCAGATGATTTTGAGGTCAGAACAAGATTATGGTGTAGATTTACACTTGTCCAAATAGTTAGCCTACAAAAAGGCATTGATTCCAATGGAATAGAAGATGGGGAGGACTAAGATATAATTCATGAATAGTGTAAAAGAAGGTTCAGGGGTTGCTACTTCTTGAAATTGACTAGAATATAGAGGAAGGGGAGAGTATCCACATTCAGAATCTCAGTGTTATAAAAAGAATGGAAAGATGGATTGCCAGCAAAAGACCACCCCCTCACAGATTACACAATACTAGAGGATCAACTCTTAAAGCTCATGATGAAAATGCTTTCCCATGTTTCGATGAAAATGTTTCTGTTGTAGGTCCTTCTAAATATAAAAATACAAAAGCTATTGAATCTAAAGCTAAAAGGCAGAGGTCTCCTCATCCTATTTCACCCACGAGGACTTCTAAGAGAAAGGCTATCAAAGAAGAAGTCAAGCCAGTTAGAGAAAAAGAAGTGATCAATCTCGAGGAGATGGATACTGTGATGATAGATAAGAACTCACAAGGTTCTATATTAGAAGAAGTTGTTTCAGGAGGATATAATCAGTAAGAAGTCAAGGATTCTACGATCTCTATGCCCAATAGTCTAACACAGGCACTAGAGGATTCTCAATAGTCACGAGTTCCAACTTTGAAATGGTCAAAAACATCTATCAGTAGAAAAAGGAATGTCTTTCCAATAACACTACCTGTTGAAGACATGGTAAGAAAATTTTTGGGTTCCTCTGAGAAACCAAAAAGGTTTAGGATGGAATCCAGGGTGGACATTGATGAAAAAATAAGGCACTTGTATGCAGAACATGCAGTTCCCAAGAATAATAAGGAAATATTTGAAGCTACTATGGATGACTTCACAATTGAGAAGATAGATCTTGGACATGCAACCAGAGTGGTTGATGTGAAACACTTGGAGAAGTCTGCAAAAAATATCATACACAGGTCTTTTAAGGATGAAAAAGATAAGAATGAGATGAAAGAAACAATAAAAAAGATGGCTGAATTCATTAAATAACTATTGGATCATAACCCTATCCCTTTGACTTTGGCTTCACAATAAATTGATCCACATTCACCAGAGGTTAGGAAAACCCTAGATCAAATTCATAAGAATAAAGTGATTGTGGATGCCTACACTAAATAAATTCCAAGCCATGATACAAAAGGAAGCATTTATATCAATCAACTAATTAAGACTCACGGAGTTGTTAGCTCAATTGATGCAACAATTCTGGTGGAATTACAAGAATGGGAAAAAGAGAATAAAAAATGGCTAAAAGTAACAATTCTTCTTTATGAGATAGAGAAATATGGAGTGAGCAAATTTCTGACCAAGAAACTTGTTCTAGGATTGGATGTAGATACTCTCTTCGTCTCCATAAAGAGTATAGAGTGGAGGAACTCCATTATTAGATCTAGTCATGATAGGACCACCTATCTATTGAGTGAATCAAAAGGGTTGATGGACACTATGCAAAAAGATCTCAAATGTTTGAATGTTTCACTCATAAAAGAGGATGCTCAAAGTGTCAAAGGAGCAAATGAGTTGCTACTAGAATTTGAGTGTGAAATTTCCACTATCAGAGACACTAAAGATATTACCCCGGATGAATTCACAACCCTTGCCAACATGGAAGCGATGTTGGTGGTATGTACCGATCACCTTGAGGCACATATATAGAAAATCACCCAGGTTTTCAAAGATAAGAAGTTTCTGAAGTAGAGGGTAATTCATATTATCTTGCCACATTAGGCCACAATCAACAGCGTTGCAAAGGTGCACAAATAATGGAGGAATTTTTATATTTCTGACACCTCATAGGACCAATCAAAGGGATCCAATGCATCCACTACTCCATGATCATGCTTTGCAGATCACGGAGTAGTGGTAGATTTTCTTAGTTTATGTTTTCTTTGAATTTGGGCTATTTTTGTAAAAAAAAATTATATAATGAATCCTGTAGAGTGTATCTCGGGATGTCAGTTCTTATTTTCTAAAATTGGTGGCTTTTTATAGCTGGGATAATCTATATTTGGATGATGATAACTTTGGTTAAGATAGTCCTAAGACTTAATATTTTTTAGTATCTTTCAGTTAGTTTTGTTAATCGAGAAGGAAACTTGGAAGTATATTTTTGATATGAATGGAAAAATAATTTATGCTTTGTGAATCTGTTGGTTTATATTAGCATATTGATCTCAGTTGGGATATTTCTTGAATATCAAAAGTTTGTTTTCAAGTGGATTTTTCTGTAGTGTGTTTATTATAGTTTATTTTCAGCAGTAGTTTCTAAAACTCAAGTCTGTGAGATTCATTTGGTGTTGAAATAACTATATTTCATTTAGTTTTCATGACATGTTGATGTATGGAATACTGCAAAAACCTTATTTGCTTTCTGGTTAAAGGTGTATGTGTTCTCAAAAGCAATGTATGATTGTCAAGATTCATTGAAAATTAAATAGGGAGTTGTACCTTAATTCAGAGAATTATAAATTTAAATATTATAATTCAAATGTTAGTTTGAAGATTGTTGTTTTTCATGGGCTTAGAGAAAGTGATGGATAAATTATAGTAAGACAAATCTATATGCTAATAGATTTTTGGCGACTCTACTTGGGAGTTGATACACAAAGTATCAGTAGTTATTCCCTTTAAATGAAGCAACCATGGTGTTTCTTTCTCTCATAATTCCTGGTCAGGAAGAAGTTCCCCCAGTTATTCAACTTGACTTATACTTTTTAAATACCCAGGAAGACATAATATCTGAACTTCATTCAGTAGCCTGGATTGTAAGGAAAAGTGACCAACATTATAAGGAAGATCGCTTGGTGTTAGAAGAGGAAGAAGAAATTGGTGAATGGTTGAGAGGTCTTCCAATTGTCCAAGAAGCCACCATAGTAGATAGAGTTGTGTAGAGACCTTAGACTTCTTCACAAATCTGGATTCTTGACCTTTTACTAAGTCCCAAGCAAGGGAGAGTATCTTTGATAGTTTTTTCTAGGAACTTCAAAACCTTCAGTTTCCAACCAGTTATACCCTAAAGAAGAAGGATAAAAGTAGACCTCCTTCTCCTAAGAAGTAAATTCCTAATATATCCTCATCTTCTAACAAGTGGAAAGCCCTAACTCTTTCTATAATTCAAGCTCCTCCCCTTTAGACAATTTATCCACTCTCAGTCATGGCACAACCTTTGCGTAGTGTTGTTGGACATCTTAATTTGGCAGGAAATCATTCTTTGCCTAAATGAGCTAGAGAGCTTTTGCCCAAACTCTATGGTGATGGGAAAGTCTCTATTAAAGATCATCTTAATGCATTTAATATAGCCTGTGGAATTCTGGTTGTTCAGCATGAAGTTGTTGCAATTAGAGTATTTGTTCAAATGGTTGTTGAATCAGTAGCTGACTGGTTTTATTACTTGCCCAATGGTCAGATCACTGATTGGGATACTATGAAAACTACTTTTGAAGCACACTTTAAAAGTATCTCTGATGAACATGATATTCTTGCCCAGTTAATGTAGTTGAAGAAAGAAATACATGAGCCCATGAGACAGTTTTTGGCAAAGTCTAACAAGATTATTCATAAGATCCCTACCCCAAAAAAGACCCACTGCGGAAAATAGAAAAGACTTATTTATGAATGTCATGCCCCCAGAATTTGGTTTTCATTTAAGACAAGCAACGGTAGCTGATTTAGATGCAGCTCAGGCCATGGTTGTTGAACTAGAAGAAGATATTATCACAATTGGCAAGTGGAGGAAAGATGGCCAACAACCAAATTCTCAGAATGCTACTTTCTCTAATCCCCTATTGCAAATATTAGTGAATGATGTAATTACTATGAAGAGGCAACTCCCCAAGGGAAATGTGAATTTCCCCCAACTATACAAAGATATGCCTAGAGGAAACCTTGATCAAGCTAGTCCTAGTCACAGATATCTGGGATAGTCATAGAATGAACAAGGAGCAGTAGACATTGCCCCTAAAAGAGAAAATTTATGTACCTTTCACCTCACTAATGAGCATGATGGCACAACTTATTCTGAGGATGTGAGATCAATGAAAATGCATGTTAATAAATAATTAGTTGATGATCCATCTAAACATGCAAAAGTTTCTTTATTACCTGGCAGCTCTAGAAATTATTTTATGGAATATGAGTCAGACTCTGAAAGAGGAGGTAGTATTCTTGTAAGTCTTGAAGATCCCACATGTTCGATCATGACCATAAATCTATGCAATTCTAAAGCTAATGACTCTCCTTTGAATTCTCAACGCTGGGAGAAGGATAAAGGTAAGGATTTTTCCCCAAATAATTCTTTTTCCAAAATTTCAAATGCTAAGGAGGCTGAAGTTTCTCAAGAATATTCTCCTGATTCTTCTTTTGACATTGTAAATTTCTATAAAACCACAAAAATCCAAGTGTCACCGGCTGATTATCTTAGAATGAATCCCAAAGAACTTGATAGGCTGGTCAGTTATGTCAAATCAAGTCAAACCTCTTCAAATCTTGCAACCAGTGAAACCACACATGTTGTTTTGCATAAAGAAATCCAACCCACATTAGCTACCCATTCCTCTAATGATTCAAGTCCTTTTGTCTCTCATAAACCAGAGCCTTTCTATCTATCTCTTTTTATTCATGGATTTAAACTGAATAGCAACATCATTGACTCTGGAGCATCTGATAGTGTAATGCATGCTTCAATAGAAAAAGCTCTAGACCTTCCTCTAACAACCACTTTTGGGAGATGTTACTCCATGGATTCCATGAAAGTCCCTCTAGTAGGGTAGATTAAATATGCTCAAGTGTCCCTAGCTGCTCATCCTAGTAAAAATCTTAAGTTAACCATTCTGGTAGATGACATCCCCACCAGTTATGGGCTGTTGCTTAGTAGAACCTTTTGTAGGGACCTTGGGGGAGAAATAAAATTGGACTGGTCACAAGCGACAATCCCCATTGGTAACCAAAATATTGTCCTAAAACCTGAAGGAAAATCCAAGTACACTATTTTTCCATCAGAAGATCCTAAATCTCAAATCTTATACCATGAATGTGAATTTGGAAATTCTATGATGTCATTAGAGGCGAACTCGGAGAGGGTTGATAATGAGGAATCAAATCCTTTATGGTCTTTAGAATTCGATGGTAGCTGTGCCTTAGTAGGCTCTAGAGAAGGGGTTATTCTGATATCACCAAAGGGAAATATTTTTCCTCACTCCTTCAAGTTGGAGTTTGGTAACACCAATAATACTTTCGAGTACGAAGCCCTTCTACTTGTTCTTAAAGAAGCTAAAAAGAAAGGAATAAAAATGATGAAAGCTAAAGGAAATTCAGAAATGGTAGTGAGACAAGTAAGAGGACGATACTACGTAAAAAATGAGAGGCTAAAAAATTATAGAAACCACGTGTGGGATGAAATTGAAGGATTCAAGGACTATTCTATTGAAGCTATCCCTAGAAACCTCAATATTAGAGTTGATTCTTTGGCAGTCTCAACATCTTTGTTGCTTCCCCATCCAGATTTAAAATAAATAATTTATAAAATTGAGATGGTATACAGACCCAAGGTGCCTAAAAATGTAGAACACTAGCAAGTTTTCCAAGATGATAAGCAGATAGATAAATTCATACAAACAATGGAAATTTTTAGCACTACTTATTTCGAAGGATCTCATTCGACCTATGAAGAATTTTGTCCTGATCCAGGTAAGAATGTTGAAGAAGGAATTATTCAATTGAAGGGAAACCACATTCCTAAAGGTCTGTTTTCTCTTGAGAATCAGTTTGATACATTTGATGTTGTCAGGAAAAAACCTGCATCCCATGAACCTCCTGATGAAGGTGACTCAGAAAAATTGAATATAGGAGATGAACAAGACCCTAAGTTTGTAAACCTAGGAAAATGTTGTACATCTGAGGAGAGGAAAATATTTTTTGATTTACTGAAAAAATATAAGGATTTTTTGGCCTGGTCCTACCAACATTTGAAGAATTTTAAACGAGGTAAATTTTAACATCACATCCCTTTAAAGCCAGACGCCACACCATTTAAGCAGAAGCTGAGAAGCTATAACCCTAAAGTGTTTGAAATGATAAAAAAATAAGTTAAGAAGATGTTGCAAGCTTGGATAATTGAGAATTTGCAACTAGCTTTGAAGTCAATAGGGAGTACATTGAGTATGGATGCTGGTTCTAGCTCCTTACATTTTTGACAAGTTGACTCATACACAGAGGAGATTAGCCGAGCTTATGGTTGAAGAAGGTAGAATAAGAGAAAAGTTAATAACTCTTCGGACTGCCTTAATACCTTATCTGGAGGTTATACATATGGAAATTAAAGCTGAAAATGAATTATTCAAGAGGGATTCTCATCTCTCTATAACAAATAGTTTGATAAGTCTAGCTGTCGAGATAGAAATTAAGTTACAAGTTATGAAGTTTGTAAAGGATAGTTGGGATACATCATTTGCACTCACATTACAACTTCATAAGTTATTTTTGGATAAGTATGACTTAAACCCTGCAGCTATCAGTGAAAAAAAGGGGGAATCAGACAAGGAAACAAATAAAGATGTGTAGAATCAGGCATAATATTTTGTAAGGAATGCATATTATGTAAGTATGAAGTATAATCATAGCGGGACTACGTTGTATACTAAGGAAAATTTTTGTGGATGTAAAGAAATGATAAGTGTGTTTTTTCCACTAATATCAAAGGGGGAGATTGTTGATCTCTAAGTTTTTTTGATCATTAGTGTCCCACACTTAGTCATTTATCTAGGAAGATCAGTCAGTCACCACTGCGGCCGAGCTATCTAGTATAGGTCAAGATATCCGACATAGTCATTTCCAAGTAGATAATGGCTATTAAGTGACTCATAAATTAAGAAAAAGTTGATCATGTTCATGCTAAGTGCCAGAGTCTTAATATGCCAAGCAAGATAGTTTTGACATACATGTTAGGAGTGACACAAACTTGAAGGTAAACTATTTTGGACCGACTTGTTCATTCATTTAATGATTTCAATGGAGTTAATTATGCATTAATTATTTGATCCCAATGTGTGGCATGGAGCCAATCATAAAATTGGAATGCCCAAGTGACATAAGCATTTGATCATGATCGTTGATCTAGATCTCAATGCGAGATTCGTAAACTATTTTAAGATCACTTCATAAACCATAAAAATATAGTGGTGTAGGTGTGTATGAGAGGAGAAGTGTATGCATACATGAGAGATGTACAAAGGGTTATTTTGATAGAAGAAGCATAGACCTAGCAGAGTGAAAGAGCAGTGAACATCAAAGTAAAGACATATCATATTATTAGATCAGAAAAGGTATTGGAAAGAGGAGATTCATTATCAGCATCAGAGTGCATAATGAAGGATCGGTTCTTGAGACATTCTAACCAGTGTATCAGGTGAAATCTCTTAAAAAAGTGGTTCTAACAGACCTTTCTAAATCTCTTGACCGAGTGCTTACTTTGTTGTAAGTTTAAATCCTTTTACAAGGTAGATTGTAATGATCTATAGCTCTTAACCGGGCAGAACTTTAACTAGGTAGATTACATATTGTGATCAAACTTTGTAGCCCTAACAGGCACACTTTATTGCTACAGTAGTGAAGATTTTTGTGGGTGTCATCCCCACCCCAGTTTTATCTTATTGGTGTTATGGGCTACCAAAATTCTGTGTATTTACTGTCATGGATGCTACTAGTTGTTAGATAAATTGCATTTATGTATGGTTGTGGATCAGTTTTGTTTTAAAGGATAAAAGTTGTAAAATCTGATTCACCCCCCCTCTCAGTATCTTTCTTTCCCATATTGTATTTCCAACATCTAGAGCTATGATTTTGTAGCCTTTTCCTAGAAAAAATGCCAAGCATTGTGACTGCTATTCTTGTTGTTTTTTCCCTCTGACCGACTAGTCTTGGCTCTGTGTGGTGAAGTGAAAGTCTCTTAAGGTGGGTGATAATAAATAGATTGATTTTTGTAATGGTGGTCATGGATGTGGGTTGGTTGAAGTTATTTGGTTTTTCCATGCGAAACATGGTGGATTACCCAAGTATAATGTTGCTTTCATTATTAATGAAAATGA
>MU218219.1:346849-409690 GCA_018584345.1 Thuja plicata | reverse complement strand
CACAAGCTCTGATACCAATTGTTAGTAATAACTGAGAGGGGGGGTGAATCAGTGGCCTCAAAAATTTATCCTTTAAACTTTAATCCACCAATTAATACACCTCAGATTATTAAGTCCCTACAAGATGCATGCCTTAAAAATTCTTGAAATAATTAACCGTCTGTCGGTTTACCTTGTCTGTCCTTATTCTCCTTGATAACTGATAAGTAGTAAAACTTATTTACCGATACTCAGTAAATATGCAGAGTATACCAATCAATCCAGAAATGTATATGTGAAATGTAAAACATTAAATTAATAACCATACACACATAACACATGGATTTTAACGTGGAAACCCTGTTAAGGGAAAAAACCACTGGGACCGGTACCCCAAATTTTCACTCTTCTGAAGTGAGCCATGTTAGGAGCCAACCCTGTTAAAGGTTACAAACACACTATTAAGTGCAATCTTGTTAGAGGATTTTTATACATAGGTTGTCACTTAGTATCTGACATCTATTTTGCTACCATCCATGAATTAGCCTCCTTCTTAGACTGTCAATAGGCTTTAGGCAAATCTTGCTACCATCCTTGAATCAACCTCCTTCTTAGGCTGTCAATAGGCTTTATGAAAATTCAATGCTACTTTCATGAATCAACCTTTTTGGCAATCTTTTAGGATGTACCTCAATTATAGAAGACCGTTAAGTCCTGCTCTGTTAAGAGACTTGATGCTTCAATGGTTAAACTGAAACATTACGACCTATTTCTAATGCAACTTTGAATTGCAGATTTTTAGATCTATTTAAGTACAATACCTCTCTGATCAATGTATCAATTTAATTCCTTTTGTTCCACACTTTCTTCTTTGTGATGTTGTGCTTCACTGTTTTTCGGTGTCTACAAAATTCTTTAGCTCTCCTTCAGCTTGATTGATTAGGAATGTATGAAGTTTATCCTTCACCAGTTTCTCTTCAGCATCCTCTTTCTATTCACTCCCCTTCTGTATATCTGATTTCTTATGGAAATGAATTATGATTGTCTCTTATATAGACATGATACTCCTTAATTCATGATTCTTGATTCTTGGCATGAAAAATAATCCAACCAAATTGATTTACGGCTTTAACTCCCGATTTATCTTGTAGTTATCTTCTTACCAAATGTATAAATCTTCTTTAAATCAATTACTTAACTATGGTCAAATAAAACAACCAGTTAAGTCTATCCTTAAGCTCTGCCAACTAGATATTTTGTCATTTTCTGAACTCTTTGTTCTGTCAGTCAATTCTGCAGTTTGTCGTTGGTGACAACTGCCAGTTTCATCGGTGTAACTTCAGTCAGCTTCGGGATCTCTATTCGTCTGGTATCATTGGATCTTTCTCGTCGGGCAACTCTGTTTTCAGCTTGTTGGGCATCCTATAATTTTGCTTCATCGGGAAACACTATCTTCTGCTCGTCGGGCATCACTGTGACTTTTTCTCTGCCTTTACCGATGGTGTGCACTCCGTCGGTGTTGTCTGTCACTTAGTGAATACTTGAATTTTATGCATTGTTGAAAGCATAATCATTGTTCCATTTATTCTCTGAAGTCTTTGGCATTATGTACATGCTCGTACAGATGATATCAAGTTGACATCAATGACAATACAAACCATTAACTGATTTAATGTCTTGCATCATCTTCAACTTAACATTATCAGACATTCATTAAGTTACATGTCACCAATTGTTGCATCTTTTTTGCTTGATTTTTCTCCTCTTGTGAGTTTCCCACATTTCCTAAACACTATGTATTGAGATTGGGGGGAAAAAACACACTTGAATAGCTCCTCTTTCACAATGGATCCTTTCTTTTCTTTTCTCTATCTACTTATTTGTCGTGATGTGTTGTTTTTAATATGTTTTGTTTAGATTTCTCTAAACAACCCTTGTTGCTCCATTGGCACAAGGTAATAAAGAAATAAAAATTTTGTAATTATTCTTCTCTTTGTATCTTACTTCTTTTATATGTTGTTACATGTTATGTTGTACACATGTCATTGTTCGTAAATGTGTCTTTTTGTTCTCTGATTGGGATGATGCAAAGTGGTAGCACCTATTATTTTTGGTCTCTCTGATGTTGGAAAAAAATAATATTCTTCATAACTCTTACATTCCTTTCTTCCATTGTGTTGCAGTTCTACTTCCTTTGGGAAAAGGTGACAGTTCATTTTTACATAATTCTGATATATATGAGTTATCATATGACCTATTGACACCACAGTTAGTAGATCCCTTTCGTGCTCTCTTTTCTCATGTACTCATTTCCCTTGATTTGTCTTTTATTTAGGGCATTTCACAGTGTAAATATTTCTAGTAGATGCATGTACGTGTTATGCCCTGCATCCCCGTCCCTACATTTTGTGTGCAAAATGTTGGGTCCCCCTTTTTGTTTTCTGCTTTTGGCTCTTGCCTTGTTTTTTGCCTTTGTTTCCTCATTTTCCTTCTCCGGGTTTTCTGTCCTGTGGTGTTGGTTTTGCTTTTGTTTTTGTCCCTCATGTTTCTAGGACCCGGTCCCAGAGTTGGTCCTTCCTTGTCCAGGAGCCGGATTCCAGACTCTGAGATTCTCTGCCACGATGTCTTCTTTTCGTAAGAAGGTATGGTCGCACGGAATCCCCAGGCCCAAAGTCTGGAGGTCTACCTATTCCAGAATTTGCGGAAGGAAAGGTAACTTTATTTTCACCTCGGGTATAAATAGGAATCACCTGTCATTTTCACAGTTACCGCAATTAAAAACACTTAAGCAATTTCAAAGCGATTCCTTAGCGATTTGAGCGAGGATTAAGCGCAAGTTATTCTGAGTTATCCGGAGCAATTGCAAGTTGTTTTTAGTGCTGGCTGGTGATCATTTGGAGGTGGAAGCTATTGCAGAGCATCCAGGGTGCCTTTCCTTTCTTTGGATTTCAGGTTGGTGTTCTTGTTTCTTCTTCCGTTTTTCTTCTTTTTCATTGTTGTGTTTTTGGTTTGTGTTTCTGCTTTATTTTGTTTCTATTTTGCTCTACGTCCTCATCGTCTGGTTCACCGCCCATTGGTGGGTTGGCTCTGCCAGAGGGTTTTTTTCCCTCTATGCAGTGTAAGATATTGTATATTTTGTACATTTTCTGCGTTGTTTTGTTAGGGTAATCGTTCTGCATTTCGGTCCTATTATAAATTCGGTGTATATGATGTATATCCTACCATTTTCATTTATATATCCTTTGGCCCTGTTGTACTTAGGTGTATATTTTGTGTATATCTATTTGGTCTCACATTGAGCTCGTCATGCTTCAACTCTATTTCATCCAAGTTTGCAAGCTTGTTCCAGACAGAATACCACCTGGTTGAAACTCGGCTCTCGGTTGGTTTCAACCAGGTGGTTTTCTCTTTCCTCCGTCAGCCAGCCTTTATGATCCATTTATGTCCCACGTATGCATTCAAGATTTCCCAAGTGGCCTCCACTTTTTGTGCATTCAGACACTTGGCGCCGCCGTCACCATAACTCCCCATTTATTGCATAGCCATGTGACGACGTGGGCCTGACGGCTCACTTTTTGCTCACATCTTCCAACGGTTAGTTTTCTAGACCCCGGGTCTTTTGTCTTCACCAGCCCACATGTTACTTCCATTAAGTATGTTGGAACCCCCAAGCTCGGATAGGGGTTAATTTTCTAAGTTTGCATTATATATATATATATACTTCTCAGGATTTTTGAACTTAAAATAACTTTTCAGGAAAAGGACGTGCCTCGATGGTAAGATCTCTGGATCTCAGAATATTATTTATCTACAAATTCTAATGGTCACCTTGCCTTTCCAGTTTTTAGAACAACATACCTTCACTATGTCTGAGGCTTTCGCATCTTCACCACCCAGGAGTCTGGAACTTCCCTCCATGGCGGTCACCAGGGCAGCCATAAGATCCAAAATGGAGAAGGCCTTAAAAAAATTGCCTCTCAGCATGAAGTACCTAAGGGAAAACACCATTATGGGATCAAAGATTGATTTCCAAGTTTAATTAATTACCAACACCAGCGTTGGAATGTGGGTCGAGATGCAATCCCTAGTCAAGATAATGTTCATTCAACGACAGTCTGGGGATCCGCTGGCGATCAACATCGGGGATTCTGCGATTCTGAAGGCTGCCTATTTCCCATACTCGGTGTAGGCCCTGGAGCTTATTCTCACACTTGTGGCACATTACAACTCTTCCATCCAGGCTGTCATGCTCGCAGGCCCAGTCCCGACCAGATATCCCACCCCCATGGTGTCTCTTGACGCTGCTAATTTTTGGGTAGGTTTGGGGATTCCTCAGTTTGATAACCCAACTATCATTACTAGATCTGATCCCTTAGAGCAATTTTAGTAGCTGGAGGTCACAACACAACAATACATGAACAATCATTGGCTCAAGACTCTAAAGAGGGACCCCAAGAAAATGAAATTAGAGATCCCCTAGTCTGAGTTTAAAGAAAGTACCCAGATGGGGATGATAACACTATGTCGGATCTTCGGGCAACCCCATGCCTGAGAGTTCTCAGAGTGGATGTACTAATTTTTGCTTGCAATCACCACCGGCGGGGAATACTTTGAATGGGCCGCCATTATTTCTAACCATGTAGATTCTCAATTCCTTTAGGTTGCCCAGAAGCACAAATTCTCTATGACCTCTTATATTCTTTGGGCCATAGCGCAACAATGACCCGTCACCAACAGGTTGCTCACATCAGGTGTAGTTGGGATCAACCCAGGTCAGAAGGCTCCCTAGGATTATTTCCCACAAATTCAATGGGAGGCTAGTTTCCCCAGTTTATGTCGGGTGAACGACGCCTTTGTCTACTACAACCTGCTCACACCTACCCGGGATGCAGGGTACTACCTCTCCAAGGAGGTAATGGATCTGGTCAAAATTTATGGCCATTATTACATCCAATTCCATAAACATACTTACATAAGGATAATCGGCTTCTCCGGGAAACCTTACTTGTTGCCCAAACATTGTGGGAACAAGATAATCCTCTTAGAATATTGCAGACAAATATTGGAGTTGCACGCCTTGTACGCTTTAAAGAAGGTGACAAATTTTCCATTTCCAATCACTTGTGGTAATTACTCATGCTATCTGGCTATAGCCAAGGAGGTAGATAGAAAACTCAAGAGCCTAAACTTGGCAGAATTCTATCTAGTGCAGAAGAACTTTGATCCGCTTGGAAAAATTGCATTGGCACTTCCCCGGGCATCAGAGCCCCACTGATATCACATGGAGGACTTCTGGGAAGACTGCCAGGATGATGTTGAAGTCTAGAGCTGGCATTACATCTGGATGACTATGGGGATGATAGAATGGTTGAAGCTCCAAAAATTTCTAGATGACTTCTAAGATGCCAGACCCACAATAGATCCCCAGTACAAGGCAAAGGGGATTGACAAGATGGCCCTCCCACCGGTAGACTAGAACACCCAGGAGGGGCCTACCATTGAGGAAATCACTTGCAACATGGTCGAGCATAGCCATGAATACTTTAAGAGAGTATTCCCTGGGAGTACCCGCAGGGCTGGCTCGAGGGTAGAAAAGCTAACTTCTAGGGTCGAAACCTCTTCACAAGGAGAGGATAGGGGAAAAATAATAATGGAAACTCCAACTCTACAAGAGAACCCCATAAAATAACAACTGAAACAAATGATAGTGGCCTCCTAGCAGATGAGGGAGAAATTAATCTTGCGGTTGGAAACTCCAGTGCTCATGACCGGACCTGTCCATCCTCCCTCTTCCCCTTCACTAGCAGCATTAATGGTCAGGGAAACAAGAATGGATCTGGAAGAGGAGCGGGCAGCCCTAAGGGATGTAGGGCCTCCTTTTGTTACTAGGCAGAAGAAAATGCTCAAACCAAAGCCAAAGACAGAACCAGAGCTGGGGATGCCGCAAATCCCACAAGTAGAAATTGTTTCTTCTGACTCCCCGGAGCCGTAGAAAGAACCAGAGCATGTTCATGCCCCGACAAATCCTCCCCCTCAAGAAGAATTTGATGATGTATTCAGAACTGATGAGTTTGGAATTTGTAGGGAGACATTGTACAGCTAGAGGAAAAAATCCCAGAGCAAGAGGAAGCTCCAGAATAGGAACCTGCGCAAGAGAAGGAGGTACAAATAGAAGAGGAAAATAGGGCAGAACATGTGGATACCTCCGAGGTCCCTGAAATACAAGATATAGGAGTTTCAGGCCAACCGAAGAAAAATGAACAAATGGCCTCGGTTGGGGAAACCAGACCCACGGGAACAACCGTGACCCCAACCGCTGTGTTCCAAATGCCACTCCCAAAGGTAACATTTGGGGAGATAATCACTGCGGCCCAAATATTGAATCTTGGCTCGTTGCCTCCCCCACTACCAAAAGATGTACCAATAGAAGAAGACACCCTAGCAACAGAGGCTAAGCAAGAACAAAAATAGGATGAAGAATAGAATCCCAGAGCAATCAATGAGGACCTGAATACTATCAAGGATATAGATAGTGGGGAAGGAGCCAGACAAGGATCATACTATTGAAAGGGCACAACAGGATATTAGGGAAAAGTTATAGGAGCATATTTTGGCTGCAAATCCACCCCTACTACCATAGTGGTTGGTGGAATCTTGAAAGAGAAAGGCCCCATCAACACCCAAGGCCCATATTTCTTTGGCGGAGATGATGGCTCTGGCGCAGAACCCGCCTAATATTAAGAAAGCCTGGACGGTTCACACTCTTCAAACCGAGCCGGGCGGAGAGACAGTCGTAGTAATCGTGACACCTTCCCCAGATGCAGATGAGGAAATAGCTGAGACCAAAGATTATAATTTCACAAAGGTGTCACTGAGGAAGAGAGTAAAACAAGGTGAGTTGAACTTGTTGAAAGAAGCAGCCAAGGTAGTGGAGGCTTGCTACGAAAAAGAAGCTCAAAAGTTCAAGGTAGAAAAGGAGAAAACTGCAAACCTCATGGGGTTGCTAACTGAGCTAGCTAGGCCTAATAGCATTATTCCTCTAGGGGCCTCTACGTCAAATGCACCACTTCTCCAGAGCAATATAGACTCATTACAAGCGAACAAGAAGAAGGCCTAAGCGGTTGATGAATGGGTTGCCTTGCAGTTGGGAAATGTCTGGCATTTCTTGGTGTCCACACTCCCAGATTTATATGCAGCCCGCCATGTATTACATTAGGCCAAAACCACCATCACCATATGGTAGGGGGACATCGAGAATTATGAGGCATGGAAGTTTGAGTTAGAAGAACTCATCGGCCTCAGAGAGGAGATTGTTTCCGAGTCTGGAATTTTAGGAGAAGAGTCATTTGATTTTGTGAGGACCCAGGACTCAAGACTTGACCTCACATTGGGGGTAATCAAGCAACTGGTGGGGACTTTACATGATAAGGTCAATGCAGTCCAATATTCTTTCAATTTATACAATTCTTTTGTTTCGAAGGTCTCCGGAGCTGATCTGTTTAGTACCGACACATGCACGCCGGAGGAATATGTTTTGGGGAAGTTTCAAGAATTAATGGAATCAAGGTATCAATCCCTAGAGGGGATAGATAGAGCTAAAATGATGAGAATAACTCGCATGATACTCAGTGGTCATCATGCGGCAAAGATGGGCGAAGAATTTAAGAATAATATTACGGACCTAGGAGAACAAATTCAGGTGGCCAAGTATCGGCTAGCTGGCCTTAAAGACATCAATGAAGATGGAATTTCCCATCTCCTCCTGACCTTCAATGATAGTAAACAACAATAGAGATTCTTCAAGGGCTGGAGAAAAACATTCAAGGAAAATGTTTTTTATTCTTTGTTCCTTCGGAACGCAAGTTCCCGGATCCCAGAATTTCTGGATCCCGCATTTTTTTTTGTATTCTTTAAAGTAACCTGTGTCCCAGTCCCCAAGGCTGACTGGTCACTTTCAAAGTAGTTAATAAAGGTTGTCAGAAGGTGGATAGCTACATCAAGGCACGTCAAATCGACGAGAGGTTTTCTAACAGATGGTCTTCCCAAGGCGCCGCTTCAACATTACACCTGGCACATCAGAGACAGGAGACCGCTTTTCCCATTTATGAGGCATGTAGCCTCAATCCCCGGGGGATCAGATTTCTTCTTTCTCCTTCTTGGCTCTCTTCTCAAGGATGATTCTTTGACCCCACCTTTCTTGTCTTATTCTTCTCACATGACAGGCCTTTTCCGTCTCTAGGTCTTTTGTAGAGTGGCGCAGGTAGTACCAGCCACCGGATAATGTATTTTATTATAAAGTGTAACATAAGTTTAGGTTAGGGTTAGATCAAAAGATGTGTATAAATAGTAAGTCTGACCTCATTCCAAGGGTCAGTAAAATTGATGATTTTGCAGTCCATAGTTGATAGCAATCTAGTTTTCTCAGTTCTTAGTTGCAGAGCTCAATGCTCCATAGTTTCTAAGTTTTCAGTAGTTAGATGCTCCCTTGGAGCCACCATTGTACCAGGCACCAGTGCTTGCTGGAAGAAATTTTAATGAAGAAGGAAGAATTCTCTCAATGATGTTGTTGGAATTCTGTCTTCTGGGTTAACAGTATTTTATGCTTTGTATTCTTCATGTCCTTTGCTCTAATGTTTAAAGTAGATTAACGACCTCCTTTCCTTTGCTACTGATGAAATATGAACTGATGGTTGTATGTTTCTTCGGTATTTAGTGTAGTGTGTTAGAGTATTATTGATGTCTTGAATGTTTAAGCATAACTATAGGTAGATGAAATATTTCTAACCCTGCAGTATCTTTTTCAGTTTATTTGTTAAGTGAATGCCTGCTTGCAGGAACTCCCACTTACTTGAATCCCCGGAGGGAATGAGTTGAAGATAACCAGCTATCCCCCTCAAAAACAATCACATCTCCCAACCGAGCCCCGCACCATCGAGACCTGACTCTCATGTGCTTGGAGGCCCAAAGAATCTCATTTCCCCAAACAACCGTTACAAGCAAAGTTGGCCGGTACCTCGGTACCTAGTGACAACTTACCTCTATTAGTGGACCCGGTCACAAGAGTCCCGTCAATAGAAACTGGTGGTAGAAGGAGGGCATGAACTCGTCCCCCTCTCAGGATTCTGATTTTACACCTCCTGAGGGGTCCCCAAGCCATAGTTTTAGGAGTCAAGCCTTCAGTGGGATTGGGTCTTTCTCCCTAGCAAGATTTGAAAGAATCCTTAGATCAGCCCCTGATCCCGTAAGGTTTGTCAAACTCGAGCCTCATGCTCAAAAGAAGTGGGCCCCAAAAACCACACCAGCCACTATTATCTGGGGGTCTAGTATACCATAGAGTATCTAGACTTCCCAGACAATCCTGGGAACCAACGTCCAACCTACCCAAAATTTAGCTCCCCAAATGGCTGCATATTTCAGAAATACCGGGTCCCCTATGGGAACTTTTCCAGGCTCAACTAATGAATTACCCTCGCACCCGAAGAAGATTTGCCCAAGATATGAACACCTAGGCTCACGAACCATAGAGGAACACCTGCAGGCATACAAAGATGCCATGAACCTACACCAGATCCAACATGAAGATGTTGTGACCTGGATGTTTCCCCTGTCCTTGGGATAGGATGAACTGAACTAGTACCTTAACCTTCCCGCCAACTCCATCAACAGTTGGCAGGACATGGAGGACACCTTCTTGGCTTCCTTCTGTGTACACTTAGACCCAGCTTGGTCCCACAACCAGTTCATTTCCATTAGAAAGGAACCAAATGAACCCCTTGCAACATTCAATCATCGGTTCCAGCGCACCCTGAAGCGGTGCACGGGTCCTTTCATTCCATCCGCAGAAGTAACCATATAGACCTATCTCAACGCGATGGACCCCTTCATTTCCACTCTCCTCTGGAGAACAACCACCCCGGGTGACTGGGATACTTTGGTAAAAGTTTATAACCTAGCCTTAGAACTGTCCTGTGGCCTCAACAAATCCCCAGGCAGGATTGGGCAGAGTACGCCATTCAACATGATCCCTGGTGGAACTGTGTACATCATGGGATATAACCCCAATCTGGCAGTAGGTGCCCCCGTGATGTCCATGAATCCCCCACCACCGCCAATTGACCAGCAGGCCCGGTATATATACCCATCGCAGACTTAGACAATACTGGGTCTAGAATCTTTCCCTTGGAACCAGCCGCAGTAGGCACAACAACTGTAGACACAACCATCTGGAGTGCCCTTCTTTCAGTCATTCATGGCTGGAGGATTGTTGCCCTCGACTCTGGAAAATACTGTTGCCTTCCCAGGGAACCAACAACAACAACCATCACATTGTGAGACAAACACTCAGCTGATTGTCGAGGTTGAATCCCTCTGGTGAATGTTGTCCACCTTGACTGTGGACATGGGTCAGCTGAAAGCGGGGTCTTATACACCCCAAAAATCCAATTCCCAAAGAGGGAATATTTTCTCTGGCCAACGAAAAAACAATGCCAGAGGAAGAAACTTCAACAACAGGCCTCAGCCCAACCAACAGCAATGGAACAATAACGGGAACACCAGAGGTCTACCTCCAAAACAAAATACCAATCAAAGTGGTGCTGGACCATCCCATTTCACACCATTCATAGACTTCCATCCCATGACCAATTGGTGTAGATTGCATGACACAGGCTCCCACAATGAGGTAAACTGTGCCACACTGGAGAAGGTCGTCATGATTTCCCAGATAGACAGGAAACAATCGTCTGATCCTAGTCCCCCAGAGCCTCCTGTGCAAGAGCCAACTCACGGTGCATTCACCTGTGAGACCGTCTTCTTTGGATCCTCTAGAGAAGACAAAGAAGAATCTGAACTGCAAGGATTCTTTGATGAATCAATTTTGGCCTTTGAGGCCAATGCCTTCACCAACCCACAGGCTCCTTAAAACACTCAAAGCCAGGCTGGTAAAGGACCAGTTTATATGCCTACACCTCCCAAAGATGCTCCTCCCTAGGACAATACAACTGACTGGCCTGTCCCTCCAAAAGGTTCCAGCTCTAACCAAGCAAAAGACCCAACCGAGGGAAGTCACCAATTCCCGAGAGGAAGATTTGACCTCACAAGGGCGTTAGAACAAACCACCACCTCCATGACCTTGATGGAGGTTTTGCTAAACTGTCCCCAGCAGAAGAAGTCTCTTCTGAAACTCTTGGGAAACCTAGAAGTTGTCAATCGCCCACCCAGGACTGTCTCTTTTGAGGATGCCAATGCGGATGTCTTCCAAGGAAATACAAAGGAGCCTCCATTCCTACTAGGCCTGAACATACAAGGAAAAAACATACACAACTGCCTAGTAGATTCAGGGGCTTCGAGCAACATCATGCCCCTATCCATATGCCAGAAGCTCAGATTTAGACCCACCCCATCTAGTGGCACAGTGATTCAGCTGGATAAAACTGCTGTGAAAATGGTGGGTGAATTGAAGAATGTCTGGATACAGCCCATCTAAGATCCCAGAATAGCCAGCATAATTGATATTCAAGTGGTGGACATCCCAGAGACTTATGGGATGTTGTTAAGTTAGAATTGGTCGAAGTCCTTGAATAGATGCTTTTTGACCAACTTCTCCCACTTATGGCTCCCCTGGGAAGGAGAATCAAACAAGATCTGGGTTAAAAGTGAGCTCTAGATGAAGCAGGCCCTTACCAAAGTCGGGAGGGTTAACAAGGTCTTCTTCTCTGAGACTTCCCCCGCGGTGTACCAACCCCTTGAAATCTTAACATTTGATTTCACTCCTGGGGAGGACCCCATAGTTCTACAGAGAACCCAAGACCTAGAAGAAAATTTGAGAGTTGAGGTTAACTCTCAAGGTGCCAAAGCGACCCCTGCGACACTCTTGTCTGACACCTAGTGTCGGATACATTATCAAAAGCATTTAGAGCTAGAGTGTGAGCCTTGTCTTTCCGTTGCTACCCGACAGATTGACGCCTTCCGGAACAAAGAACATACAGATGATTTCCCAAAACTGAGTATTTCTACTAGAAGCACTCCTTCAGTGTTGTTTCTCCGAGGATCCCAATTCCAAACGCCACTTGAGGCAAACCTCACCCATGTGTCACCAGTGCAGGAGGAAACTCCTCCCAAGTCTCCCAAGGATAATCCAAAAGCTTCTCCATCTCCCCAGCTCCAAACTACAAGTGATGACTTGTGGACCCTTAAGTTTGATGGGTCCTGATCCAAACAGGGTTGTGGGGCCGGAGTAGAACTAATCAACCCACGAGGGAAATCCTTCCTCGCGTCCTACAGGCTGCAGTTCAACTATACAAACAACGTTATGGAGTATGAGGCTTTGGCCCTTAGACTCCTATTTCTATTAAGGAAAGGAATCACCCGCCTCCAGGCTCTTGGTGATTTGGAGTTGATTGTCAAACAGGTCCGGAGTGAATACACATGTCATGATAAAAGGCTGGCCGCGTACCGCAATCGGGCATGGAGCCTTATTGAAGATTTTGATGCCTTTCATATTGATCTTATTCCCCGGTGATGGAATTATGTCCCAAATGCCCTCATTGTTTCTGCCAACACGCTTGAGCCCATGGCCGGCTCACGACTCTAGAGATTTTCCATTTAAATGATCCCCACCCCGTCTATTCCAGATAATGTCACCCACTTTCAAGTTTTTGAGGACGATCGGCATATCCTAGCCTTCATGGCCAATGTTGGTGTCTTCGAAGATCAGATAGTGGAGGAATGAGACCATGATGATACTGGGCAGGGTGATGAAGATGATGGGATCATGGACCTACCTACCAACACTATCCCAAAGGGGATGGTCGTGCTTGAACGTATATTCGACTTGGACCCTCGGGACCGAGAAAAGATATCATCCTCCTCTGAGGGAGGAAAATTTGAGAAAGTAAACATCGGCCAGCCCGGTGAAGAAAAGATGATACACATTGGTAGCTCCTGCTCCCCTGAAGAGAAGGAAAATATTCTCACAGTTCTCTGAGAATACATAGATGTGATTGCATGGGGGTATGAGGATTTGAAAACATATGACACATCCATTATGACTCATACCATCCCCCTGAAACCTGATGCTAAGCCTTTTTGGCAAAATCAATGACCAGTCAACCCGTTGATCGAGCCTCTGATTCGTTAGGAGGTGAAAAAACTATTTTCGGATCGGATAATCTTTCCAATCTGGCATACTACGTGGGTTTCCAATTTGGTCCCTATCAAAAAGAAGAGCGGTGAAATTCGCCTTTGTGTGAATTTTTGAAATTTGAATAGAGCCTCCAAGAAAGATAATCACCCTCTCCCCTTGTTGAATGAGGTGTTGTAGATAGTGAATGGATCCCAAATGATATCTTTCTTGGATGGCTACTCCAGATACAGCCAAGTCATGGTTAAATATGAAGATAGAGACAAAATGACGTTCACCACTAAGTGGGGAACGTTTGCATATTGGAGGATGCCCTTTGGCTTGATTAATGCAGGGGCCACATTTCAGAAGGCCATGGACATTGCATTTGAGGGCCTTGTGAACCATTGCATAATCCTCTACATGGATGATTTGATTATCTTTTCCTAGGACAGGCGTGACCATTCCGCCCACCTCGCCCAGATTTGTGAGAGATGTCGCTGGTACGGAATATCCCTCAACCCCAAGAAGTGCATATTTGGGGTCACTGAAGGAAAGTTGCTCAGGAACATTGTCTTCGAGAAGGGTATATATTGACCCTAAGAGAGTTGAAGCGCTACTAAATTTACAAATGCTTGGCAGCAAGAAAGAGATGCAATCTTTCTTCAGAAAGATCAACTTTGTCTGGCGGTTCATCACTAGATTCACTGAGATAGTCAAGCCACTTAATGAAATGATGAAAAAGGATACCAAGATTGACTAGAGTCCTGAGGCAAAGCGGGCATTCACCCAAATTAAACAAATGATAACAAAGGCACCCGTTCTGGCTATCCCAAACTACTCCCTCCCATTTTACATTTACTCCTTTGCTTCACCGCTTTCTGCCATGGTAGTATTGACCCAAAAGGTTGAGGGGGAAGAACGACCCATAGCTTTTATGAGCCCCCCCCTTTAAAAATGTCGAAGTCTGGTATTCATCATTGGAAAAATAGGCCTTTTCTCTTATTCGCGTTGTGAAGAAATTCTGGCATTACATTCTCCGGAGCAAAGTGCATGCTATCATCCCGGATCAGGCTATGAAATCTCTTCTGATGCAGAGTGAATTGGGTGAAAGACAAGGTAAATGGATGGCCATCCTCTAGGAGTATGACTTGGAAATGCAACCCATGAATATAGTCTGAGGCCAGGGATTGAGTCGAGCGATGGCAGAAGAGACTCCCCACATACAATGTCAAACTTACACAGTGGAGTCTATCAATCGAGACTCGTGGTACACCGATCTGGTGTACTTATTGTTAAATAATAGATGCCCAGAGGGGTTACCTCCCAACAAATGTCGTGCCCTACAAATGAAAAGTGCCCACTTCATAATCAAAAACTCTACACTTTACCGCAGGAATTATGAGGGAGTGTACCATCGGTGCATTGATAGGGACCAAGCTGTGAAAATGATTGAAGAATTCCATGGGCAGTTTGGGACCGGGCATGGCTCAGCCGATGCCACCACCCATCAGATCCTTTGGGCTGGATATTATTGGCCCTACATATTTAAAGATGTTTATACTCACTTCTGAAGATGCCATACTTGCCAAACCACGACACATCATGAGCGTAACTCGGCTATGCCTTTACAACCAGTCTTCGAGGCTAGGCCTTTCGCCCAATGGGCATTTGACTTTATCGGGGAAATCAACCCCAACTCATCTGCCAACCACTAATACATCTTAACTGCAACCGATTACTGCACCCAGTGGTCTGAAGCCATACCTTGCAAAAACAACACGGCAGATGTAGTTATCAAATTCCTAGAAGAAAACATCGTCACAAGATTTAGAATACCCTTCGCTATAATGTGTGACAATGGTTCAGCATTTTCTTTGGTGCAACTACTTGAATGGACCTATGACCAGAAGATCACTTTGAAGTTCTCCAGCAACTATTACCCTCAGGGGAACGATGTTGCTAAATCAATGAACAAAAATCTTCTTAAAGTGATCAAACGCCTGTTAGAACAGAACCCCCGAGATTGGCACCAAAAGCTGAGATTTGCCCTCTGGGTGGATCGCATTCAAATTAAGGCCACCTTGGGAATGTCCCCATTTCATTTGGTTTATGGCCAGAACCCAGTATTTCCAATCAACTTATAGATCTCAGTTTTGCAGTTTATGCAAGAATTTGGCAACCGGGATAACGTTGTGGAGGTTTGGCTCCTGAATCTGGTGCGGATGGAGGAACAATGAGACACAGCCCTTGAACATTTTGTGCATCACCAAGTAGTGGTAAAATGATGGTTTGACTGTAGAGCCCAATACAAGGCCTTTTGGATTTTGTACTTAGTCCTGTTGTGGGACAAGGCCCAGGAAAAGAAAGGAAAGCACACCAAGTTCCAACGGCTCTGGCTCGGACCATACCTAATCTCAAAGATCTGCGGGAAAAATACCTATCGTCTTAACACCATGACTGGAGAACCTGTCCCATTTCTTGTCAATGGATAGTTTCTCAAACATTACTTCGAATGAGGCTAGCTTGCCCAAAGTTGTATTTTATGTAAAGTTTTCTTGCTTATAAATATTTCTTTCTCGGTGCCTCGTTGGGAGGTGCCTTTCTTTGTAAATAGCCTTGCTAGCCGTCTTCTGGGACTGCCTTTTTCCTTTTTATTTGTCTTTTCTTTTCTTGTCTTCTTTTCGTGTTCCAGCATTTTTCTCCCCCTCTTGTGAGGATTGGTATGCTTTGCATAACATCTAGTCTCTGGGATGTTGCCTTTGGCATGGCGGTAAACTTAAGAATCTATTGTTAGCATGATGGAATCGGTCCGGTCTCCGGAGTTATTTTAAAAGTTTGGTAGCAAATTATGAGTAGTCTTCATCAGATTTATCCCCGAAAATCTAGTAATCAGTTAAATTAAAATTTGAAGGAACAAGTAATCGGACACACCGAGGGTAGATCGGTTGCACTGGTTAATTGATTCAAGTCTGAACTTTTAAAAAAATTCTTTCTGAATCTGGAGTTTTCCTCCCCCATTCAACATATTAAGGTGGGCGAAAGGGTGAAAGAAGTACCACCATTAAATTTAGCTAAGCTTAAGCTTGATGGTGAAAAAAGTACCACCCTCCCACCCAGAAACGTACAAAATAACAAGAAAAAAAGAAATGGGATGAAACTCCGGTTTCCGGTAGAAACGAGCGAATTTGATGACTTTGGGGTTTGATATGCTTAGTGCCTCTTCTCTGCTTCTCCCAGAGGTCATCAGCTTGATTTCCTTCCAAAATCACACACTTCACCATTGATGAAAGGATCATGGACTACATCGCGTATGGCCGGATTTTCTCAGACATGTTGCTCTTTACAAGTAAGATGCTTTGAGTAACGATTTTTGCCAGTTTTTCTAACTAAAAATTCTATAGTTCTCGAATGTGCTAAGGAATTCATCATAGATAGTTGCCATTTGTTATGCCCTATAGCCCTGTACCTACATTTTGTGTTCAAAATGTTGGGTCCCCCTTTTTGTTTTCTGCTTTTGGCTGTTGCCTTGTCTTTTTCTTTTGTTTCCTCATTTTCCTTCTCTGGGTTTTCTATCCCGTGGTGTTGGTTTTGATTTTTTTTTTGTTCCTTGTGTCTCTGGGACCCGGTCCCAGAGTTGGTCATTCCTTGTCCAGGAGCTAGATTCCAAAGTGTGGGATTCTCTGCCACGATGTCTTCTTTTTGTAAGAAGGTATGGTCGCACGGAATCCCCGGGCCTGGAGTCCGAAGATCTGCCTATTCTGGAATTTGCGAAAGGAAAGGTAACTTTATTTTCACCTTGGATATAAATAGGAATAACCTATCATTTTCACAGTTATCATGATTCAAAACACTTAAGCAATTTCAGAGCGATTCCTTAGCGATTTGAGCGAGAATTAAGCGCGAGTTATTCTGAGTTGTCCGAAGTAATTGCATGTTGTTTTCAGTGCTGGTTGGTGATCATTTGGAGGTGTAATTTTTTGCAGAGCATCTAGGGTACCTTTCCTTCCTTGCCTTTCTTCAGATTTCAGGTTGGTGTTCCTATTTCTTCTTCCATTTTTTTTCTTTTTCGTTGTTGTGTTTTTGGTTTGCGTTTCTGCTTTGTTTTGTTTTCATTTTTCTCTGCGTCCTCATCATCTGGTTCGCCGCCCGTTGGTGGGTCGACTCTACTAGAGGGTTGTTCACCCTCTGTGCAGTGTAAGATATTGTATATGTTTTACATTTTCTACGCTATTTTGTTAGGGTAGTCATTCTGCATTTTTGTCCTGCTATAAATTTGGTGTATATGATGTATATCCTTCCATTTTCATGTATATATCCTTCAGCCTTGCTGTACTTAGGTGTATATTCTATGTATATCTATCTGGTCTCATGTCGAGCTCTTCCTACTTTGGCTCTATTTCATCCAAGTTTGTGAGCTCGCTCCAGACAAAATACCACCTGGTTGAAACTCAGCTCTCGGCTAGTTTCAAACAGGTGGTTTTCTCTCTCCTCTATTAGCCAACCTTTAGTATCTTTTTATGTCCCACGTATGCATTCAATATTTCCCAAGTGGTCTTCAATTTTCATGTGTTCGGATAGTTGGCACCGCTATCACCATACTCCCCATTTATTGCATAGCCACGTGACGTCCATGTGGGCCTGATGGCTCACTTTTCGCTCACATCTTCCAACGGTTAGTTTTCCGGACCCCAAGTGTTTTGTCTTCACCAACCCACATCTTACTTCCATTAAGTATGTTGGAACCCCCGGGCCTAGATAGGGGTTAATTTTCTAAGTTTGCATTTTATATATATATATATATATATATATATATATATATATATATATATATATACTTCTCGGGATTTTTGAACTTAAACTAACTTTTCAGGAAAAGGACATGCCTCGGTGGTAAGATCTATGGATCCCATAATATTATTTATCTACAAATTCTAATGGTCGCCTTGCATTGCAGGTTTTCATAATAATGTACCTTCACTATGTTTGAGGCTTCCGTATCTTCACCACCTGGGAGTCTGGAACTTCCCTCCACGGCAGTCACCAGGGCGGCCGTCAGATCCAAAATGGAGAGGGCCTTAGAAAATTTGCCTCTCAGCATGAAGTACCTGAGGGACAACACCATTATGGGATCAAAGATTGAGTCCCAAGTTCAATTAATTACTGACACCAGCGTCAAAATGTGGGCCGAGATGCAGGCCCTGGTCAAGATAATGTTTATTCAGCAACAGTTCAGAGATCCACTAGCGATCAGCGTCAGGGATTCTGAGATTCTGAAGGCCGTTGTTTCCCATGCTTAGTGCAGGCCCTAGAGCTCATTCTCACACTTGCGGCACATTACAACTCTTTCGTCTGGACCCTCATGCTCACAAACCAAGTCCCGACCGAATATCCCACCCCCATGGTGTCTCTTGACGCCGCTACTTTTTGGGTAGGTTTTGGGATTCCTCAGTTTGATAACCCAACTATCGTTACCAGATCTGATGCCTTAGAACAATTTCAGTAGCTGCAGGTCACAGCCTAGAAATACATGAACAACCATTGGCTCAAGACTCTGAAGAGGGACCCCAAGAAAATGAAATTAGAGATCCCCCGGTCTGAGTTTAAAGAAAGTATCCAGATGGGGATGATCGCACTATGTCGGATCTTCGGGCAACCTCATGCTTGAGAGTTCTCAGGGTGGATGTACTAATTTTTTCTTGGCATCACCACCGGTGGGGAATACTTTGATTGCGCCACCATTATTTCTAACCATGTAGATTCTCAGTTCCTTCAGCTGGCCCAGAAGCGCAAATTCTATATGACCTCTTATGTTCTTTGGGCCTTAGCACAACAATGACCTGTCACCAATGGGATACTCACATCAGGTGTACTTGGGATTAGCCCAGGTCAGAAGGCTCCTTGGGATTATTTCCCACAAATTTAATGGGAGGATAGTTTCCCTAGTTTCTACCAGGTGAACGACACCTTCGTCTACTACAACCTGCTCACACCTACCCGGGATGCAGGGTACCACCTCTCCAAGGAGGTAATGGATCTAGTTAGAATTTATGGCCATTATTACATCCAACTCTATCAAAATACTTAAATAAGGATAACCAACTTCTCTGGGAAACCTTACTTGTTGCCCAAACATTGTGGGAACAAGATAATCCTCTTAGAATATTGCAGACAAATATTGGAGTTGCATGCCTTGTACGCTTTAAAGAAGGTGACAAATGTTCTATTCCCAATCACTTGTGGGAATTACTCATGCAGTCTGGCCATAGCCAAGGAGGTAGACAACAAACTCAAGAGCCTAAACTTGGCAGAATTCTATCTAGTGCGGAAGAACTTTGATCCGCTTGGCAAAATTACATTGGCACTTCCCCGGGCATCAGAGCCCCACCGATATCACATGGAGGAATTCTAGGAAGACTGCTAGGATGATGTTGAAGTCCGGAGCTGGCATTACATTTGGATGACTATGGGGATGATGGAAAGTTTGAAGCTCCAAAAATTTCCAGATGACTTCTAAGATGCCGGAACCACAATAGATCCCTAGTACAAGGAAAAGGGGATTGACAAGATGGCCCTCCCACCGGTAGACTAGAACACCCAGGAGGGGCCTACCATTGAGGAAATCACTCGCAACATGGTCGAGTGCAGCCATGAATAATTTAAGAGAGTATGCCCTGGGAGTACCCGCAGGGATGGCTCGATGGTACAAAAGCTGACTTCCAGGGCCAGAACCTCTTCACAAGGAGAGGATAGGGGAAAAAGAATAATGGAAACTCTAACTCTACAGGAGACCCCCATAAAAGAACAACTGAAACAATCAATAGCGGCCTCCCACCAGATGAGGGAGAAATTAATCACGTGATTGACCACTCTAGTTCTCATGACCGGACCTGTTCATCCTCCCTCTTCCCCTTCACTAGCAGCATTAATGGTCAGGGCGACAGGAATGGATCCGAAAGAGGAGCGGACAGCTCTAAGGGATGTAGGGCCTCCTTTGGTTACCAGGTGGAAGAAAAGGCTCAACCCAAAGCTAAAGACAGAACCAGAGCTGGGGATGCCATAAATCCCACAAGTAGAAATTGTTTCTTCCGACTCCCCGGAGCCAGAGAAAGAACCAGACCACGCTTATGCCCCGAAAAATCCTCTCCCTCAAGAAGAATTTGATGATGTATTCAGAATTGACGAGTTTGGGAATTTGTAGGGAGACATCGTACAGTCAGAGGAAAAAATCCCAGAGCAGGAGGAAGCTCCAGAACAGGAAACTGCGCAGGAGCAGGAAATACAAATAGAAGAAGAAAAGGGGGCAGAACAGGTGGATACCTCCGAGGTCCCTGAAATACAGGATATGTGAGTTTCAAGCCAATAGAAGCAAAATGAACAAATGACATCGGTTGGGGAAATTGGACCCATAGAACAACTGTGACCCCAACCACTGTGTTCCAAATGCCACTCCTAAAGGTAACATTTGGGGAGGTAATCACTGCGGCCCAAACATTGAATCTTGGCCCGTTGCCTCCCCCATTACCAAAAGATGTACCGATAGAAGAAGACACCCCAACAACAGAGGCTAAGAAAGAATAGCAATAGGATGAAGAAGAGAATCCCAGGGTGACCAATGAGGATCTGAATACTACCGAGGATATAGATAGTGGGACCAATGTCATTGATGAATCAAAGTATAAAGGGAAGGAGCCAAACAAGGCTCATACTATTGAAAGGGTACAAGAGGATATTGGGGAAAAGTTATAGCAGCAGATTTTGGCTGCAAAGCCACCCCTACCGCCACAGTGGTTGGTGGAATCTCGAAAGAGAAAGGCCCCATCAACACCCAAGGCCCATCTTTATTTGGCAGAGATGATGGCTCTGGCGCAAAACCCGCCTAAGGTTAAGAAAGCCCAGACGGTTCACACTCTTCGAACCAAGCCGAGCGGAGAGACAGTCACAATAATCATGACACCTTCCCCAGATACAGATGAGGCAACGGCTGAGGCCGGACATTATAATGTCACAGAGGTGTCACTAGGGAAGAGAGGAAAATAGGGTGAGTTGAACCTGTTGAAAGAAGCAGCCAAGGCAGTAGAGGCTCGCTACGAAAAAGAAGCTCAAAATTTCAAGGAAGAAAAGGAGAAAAATGCAAACCTCATGGGGTTGCTGACTGAGCTAGCCAGGCCTATTAGCGTTATTCCATTAGGGGCCTCTACATCAGATGCACCGCTTCCACAGAGTGATATAGAATCATTACGAGTGATGAAGAAGAAGGCCCAAGTGGTTGATGAATGGGTTGCCTTGCAGTTGGGAAATGTCTGGTGTTTCTTGGTTTCCACACTCCCAGATTTATATGCGGCCCACCACGTATTACATTAGGCTGAAACCACCATCACCATATGGGAGGGGGACATCGAGAATTATGAGGCATGGAAGGTTGAGTTAGAATAACTCATCGGCCTCGGAGAGGAGATTGTTTTTGAGTCCAAAATTTTAGGAGAAGAGTCATTTAATTTTGTGAGGATCCAGCACTCTAGACTTGACCTCACATTGGGGGTAATCAAGAAACTGGTGGGGACTTTACATAATAAGGTCAATGCAGTCCAATATTCTTTCAATTTATACAAGTTTTTTGTTTCAAAGGTTTTCGGAGCTGATCTGTTTAGTACCGACACATGCACGCTAAAGGAATATGTTTTGGGGAAGTTTGATGAATTAATGGAATCAAGGTATCAATCCTCAGAGGGGATAGACAGAGCTAAAATGATGAGAATAAATCACATGATACTCAATGGTCACGATGTGGCAAAGATGGCCAAAGAATTTAAGAACAATATTCTGAACCTAGGAGAACAGATTGAGGTGGCCAAGTACCGGCGGGCTGGCCTTAAAGACATTGATGAAGATGGAATTTCCCGTCTCCTCCAGACCTTCAATGATAGTAAACAACAATAGAGATTCTTCAGGGGCTGGAGAAAAACCTTCAAGGAAAATGTTTTGTATTCTTTGTTCCTTCAGAATGCAAGTTCCCGAATCCCGCATTTTTTTTGTATTCTTTAAAGTAACCCGTGTCCCGGTCCCCAAGGCCAACCGGTCACTTTCAAAGTAGTTAATAAAGGTTGTCAGAAGGTGGATAGCTACATCAAGGCACGTCAGATCGGCAAGAGGTTTTCTGACAGATGGTCTTCCCAAGGCACCGCTTCAATGTTACACCTGGCGCATCGGAGATAGGACGTCGCTTTTCTTATTTATGAGGCATGTAGCCTCGATCCTCGGGGGATCAAATTTCTTCTTTCTCCTTCTCGGCTCTCTTCTCGAGGCTGATTCTTCCACCCCACCTTTCTTGTCTTATTCTTCTCACATGACAGGGCTTTTCCGTCTCTAGGTCTCTTTTAGAGTGGTACAGGTAGTACCGACCACCGGATAATGTATTTTATTGTAAAGTATAACATAAGTTAGGGTTAGGGTTAGATCAAAATATGTGTATAAATAGTAATTCTGACCTCATTCCAAGGGTCAGCGAAATTGATGATTTTGCAGTCCACAGTTAATAGCAATCTAGTTTTCTTAGTTCTTAGTTGCAGAGCTCAATGCTCCATAGTTTCTAAGTTTTTAGTAGTTAGAGGCTCCCTTGGAGCCACCATTGTACCACACACCAGTGCTTGCTGGAAGAAATGTTAATGAAGAAGGAAGAATTCTCTCAATGATGTTGTTGGCATTCTGTCTTATGGTTTAACGGTATTTTATGATTTGTATTCTTCATGTCCTTTGCTCTAATGCTTAAAGTAGATTAACGACCTCCTTTCCTTTGCTACTGATGAAATATGAACTGATGGTTGTATGTTTCTTCGGTATTTAGTGTAGTGTGTTAGAGAATTATTGATGTCTTGAATGTTTAAGAATAACTATAGGTAGATGAAATATTTCTAACCCTGTAGTATCTTTTTCAGTTTATTTGTTAAGTGAATGTGCGCTTGCGGGAACCCCCACTTACTTGAATCCCCGGAGGGAACGAGTTGAAGATAACTAGCTATCCCCCTTGAAAACAGTCACATCTCCCAATTGAGCTCCGCACCATCGAGACCCGACTCTCACGTGCTTGGAGGCCTGGGGAATCTCATTTCCCCGAACAACCTTTACAGGCAAAGTTGGCCGATACCTCGGTACCCGGTGACAACTTACCTCTGTTGGTGGACCCGGTCACAAGAGTCATGTCAACAGTACGCTCTGCTAAAGCCACTGCTCCCATTAATGTGCTTGCAGTAGCTTTAACATGGGGGCATACACTGTACTCACATTTTTTCATACACACACTATTCCTCAATGATGCTTTACAGTTTGGATCACTTATGGACATACAATCCTTAAGAAGTGATCTCTCCATTTTCTTTTGATCCCTTATGGACATAGAATCCTTAAGGAAAGGTCCCTCCTTGTTGGATCCCTTATTGACATACAATCTTTAAGGTTAGATCCTATATGGATTGACTAGCACAAAACACAAACCCTACTATAACTTTCAATTCCATCTCTTGCGGTGCTTTTGTGTGATCCACATTAAGACATACAATTTTACAGGGCCCATGGTGGTCACACTTTTCTTTCTTTTTGTGGTTCACAATGAGACACACAATCTTACTGGGGTTAAGGTACTCTCTCTCTCTCTCTCTCTCTCTCTCTCTCTCTCTCTCTCTCTCTCTCTCTCTCTCTCGTGGGGGATGTCTCTCTTATCCTAGTTTTGGATTTGATGAGTACTTAATTTACTTGGGGGATTGATGTTTTCCTTTTATCCTTAACTTTGATGAGATCATCTTATGCGTTTTATCTACTTCACTGTGAGCATGATCTTGCCTTATACTCCCGCTAAAGTGGGGGCTAAATATATAGGTCTAAAAAATTAGCACCCATTAATTTGGAAGCTCTAGGACCTATCTGGGCCCCATTTTTTTGATCTCCTTGACTTTGGATGTATTTACGCTTGGTTTTCCCACTTTTCTCTCCATTTTACCCCAATTCTCTTACTACTTCTCAAACCCCACAAATTCTACCTCAAAATTTACCTTTCTGGGTATAGGTAGAACCTAGTTTGACCTATACTAGGTATAGTGCTTGAATTCCCAAATGGTTTAATAACTAGGTTACACAACTCAACTCAGGGATTGGGCATGAAACTTGAAAAAATTTTAGACTAGAGAAGGCTAAGGATAACATGAAATGAACTAGGAATTTCAATCATGACTTCAATAGGTCCTTAAATTGACACCATGCCTAACAATGGTTCCAAAATGCTTGATTTCCCAAATGGTTTAATAATTAGGTTACACAAATCAACTCATGGATTGGACATCCCACTCGAGAGATATCTTTTCCATTGTGAAAGCTCATTTATATGTAAAACCAGGGTGTGTGAACTTGAAAAGAGTCTACAAAGTATATGCACTAAGTTCCTATAAAAGTCATGCTAACCTATAAATTTTAAGGAAAAGAAATACTTAAAAGGTAAATGCCAGAAAGATAAATGATAGATCTGAACTTCACTTTAAATGCAAAAGGAAATTCAATTGCTAAATGAGCTTATCCAAACTGCTACAACCGAGTTGAGGAGGTGCAGACATGAACTACCCTATCTTCTATTGGCTACAGGAACACTCACAAGAAGTATCTTCCAGTGGCTGTAGGAATAGTCAAACTCCTCAACTTGCAAATGAACTGAAAGAAACTACTTGCAAAAACTAAAGGGAGTTACTCACCAAGTGGGCCCCCTTGAGTGAGTACTCAAAATTTAATTACACAGTTGTAAACTTAGAACATATCTTCTTTATTCATACTTGAAAAATGTATTGATTTCAAGCCATTTCTGGAAATACTAAACTCTATTAAAACTAATATGTTATTACATCAAGCATAAATCTAATTCACTAAACTATCTTTCCTTCGAAGAGGTTCTGCTGCTTATTTATAATAGAAAGATTTCTAAGTAACTAACAAATCAACGCCAAGAAAATAGGAAGATCATAATTATTATAGACCTATAAAGAAGGGGAAAATTATCCACTATGTGAAGAATATAAGACTCGTTCAACACAATGACAAGAAGATCTAGCCTCCACTACTTCCTAGATTTATTCCTTAACAAAAGTAACCAACAAACTAGCTCAACACGAGCTATGGCCAGATCATCAGAAAACTTTTCAACTATCAATCCTTGTTGAGCTATAGGGGCTTAGTCTTCAATGATGCATCTTGATTAAGTTTCATCTGTTGATTACTTCTTCCTTCAATATTTCTACAATCACAAGTGTTAACAAGGACAAACATATGCAATACATAATGTATATCCATTCATCACAAGATTAACTATCCATTAATCTATAGCTATAAATAACATATAGATATTGCATATTATCATAAAATGAGTGTCTATATCCCTCATTAGGGATATAAAAGTAGAATTTAAAGTTTTTGTGATCAATACCAGAAACTCACTTAAAAATCCACTATGTAAGGTTTATGAGCTAACTAGAAAACACCCTAGGAATAGGACACAAAAAATATGACAAAGTATCATAATTAAAAGAGCCATTAATGTATCTCATCATTTTTCCCCCTACTAAAACTATTGCTATTCCTCCAGTACTATGAATTTCCTGACCCTAGCGTTGATTCTAAATTTGCCACACTATTCTGTCCCTATCCACCATGTTCAAGGCTCCAATAAAACCCCTTTCTCTTTTCCACCTTGGCCCACATGGAATTCTCTGCTTCTTCATTATATCATGCATCTGCTTCACTACAACTTTAAAAATGCCACAACAAAAGAGGTGGCTGAAATGAAAAGGGTAACCAATGCTCATGCTTTCTTCTGCCCAAGTCAATGTACCTGGGTGCTCACTTCCTGGCAACTCTGAAGTTGATGACATTGTGCCATTCTTACTTCTTGAGTCCCATAGTCAGCCTATTCCACCATTGGAAAAGGGACCCTGTTACAACCTGACCATCATTAGCTACCGTCCCCTCAAATTCTCTATGAGTTTCTTCCCGCAAAGGAAGAAAACTATTTATGTAGCTATCAGTGAGAAACCCATAAACTAACTTCAACCAATCATAATATAGGGTCTTAGGATGCCCACTTTCTAGTCTGAGGGGTAGCATAACGTTCCTTTCTTGTTCCATGTAGGCCCTAAATTCTCTCCCATGTTGAGTTCATTCTTGATCCATGACATGATGACTCTAAGATGAATGTAACCTATGTAAAGCAGAGGGTTCCACTATGTATCCAATGGAACTACATAATTGTGAAGGTAGAATTCACAAAGTAGATTCCTAGTTACTACTTGAGATATATGGAAGATGTGGTATAACTCATGCAATGTGTCTAAATCAGGATTGAGGTCCCTAATTATTATCATAAGTTAGAAAATAATAGATGTTGTTCTTTAAGACATATGGCATAAAACCTTGGTGGTGCCCTACATTCCATGAGTTGAGGGACCATATCTGTGATAGTCTCTACCTTATGCTTAAGTTAGTCTATTTCTTGTTTTTGGTCAAGAATTATTTTATACATTATGGACCTCTCAAGTTTCCATTCAACTTGTTTATATTGCATTTATTTAAAAAGGTCAAGAGATAATGAACGAGAATTTAAATACATAGGAGGATTATGAGTAGCAACTATTAGCCTTGCATCTTCATTACAAATATGACAAAGTATCATAATTAAAAGAGCCATTAATGTATCTCATCATTTTTCCCCCTACTAAAACTATTTCTATTCCTCCAGTACTATGAATTTCCTGACCCTAGCATTGATTCTAAATTTGCCACACTATTTTGTCCCTATCCACCATGTTCAAGGCTCCAATAAAACCCCTTTCTCTTTTCCACCTTGGCCCACATGGAATTCTCTGCTTCTTCATTATATCATGCCTCTGCTTCACTACAAATTTAAAAATTCCACAACAAAAGAGGTGGCTAAAATGAAAAGGGTAACCAATGCTCATGCTTTCTTTTGCCCAAGTCAATGTACCTGGGTGCTCACTTCCTGGCAGCTCTGAAGTTGATGACATTGTGCGATTCTTCCTTCTTGAGTCCCATAGTCAGCCTATTCCACCATTGGAAAAGGGACCCTCTTACAACCTGACCATCATTAGCTACCATCCCCTCAAATTCTCTACGAGTTTCTTCCCGCAAAGGAAGAATCCTATTTATGTAGCTATTAGTGAGAAACCCATAAACTAACTTCAACCAATCATAATACAAGGTCTTAGGATGCCCACTTTCTAGTCTGAGGGGCGGCATAATGTTCCTTTCTTGTTCCATGTAGGCCCTAAATTCTCTCCCATGTTGAGTTCATTCTTGATCCATGACATGATGACTCTAAGATGAATGTCACCTATGTAAAGTAGAGGGTTCCACTATGTATCCAATGGAACTACATAATTGTGAAGGTAGAATTCACAAAGTATATTCCTAGTTACTACTTGAGATGTATGGAAGATGTGGTATAACTCATGCAATGTGTCTAAATCAGGATTGAGGTCCCTGATTATTATCATAAGTTAGAAAATAATAGATGTTATTTAAGAAATATGGCATAAAAACTTGGTGGTGCCCTACATTCCATGAGTTGAGGGACCATATCTATGATAGTCTCTACCTTATGCTTAAGTTAGTCTATTTCGTGTTTTTGGTCAAGAATTATTTTATACATTATGGACCTCTCAAGTTTTCATTCAACTTGTTTATATTGCATTTATTTAAAAAGGTCAAGAGATAATGAACGAGAATTTAAATACATAGGAGGATTATGAGTAGCAACTATTAGCCTTGCATCTTCATTACCAATTTCTTGTTCCATATGCTCCTCTTGTGGTTCTTGCTAAAATCCATACAATTACTAGGGAGAAGCAAGTGAAGGTTGCTCAAATTCTACTATCCTCTCTACTACAACAATTGATTTTTCAAGTCCCTGTAATTCATCTTTATCATCACATCGCACAAGGGGATCCTTTTCCTAGTCTTTTGTTGTCAATGGAGGTTCATTTCCTCTTGAAGGTGATCCTAGAGTATCTTCTTCTGATCCTTCTCCTTCTTCTGATTTCTCAATACTCATAGCATATTCTTGTTATGGTTTCACCTCTTCTAAATCCTTGACAATGGGTACTTTTTCTTGTGCAACTTCCTGGTTGGACTCAGAGGTTTTGATAGGAATTTCTTATATTTCCTCCTCTGCCCGCCCTAAACCTTTCATACTAAGCTCATAAATTATCCTTTTGGGAGGTTCTGCAATGGCTCTAGGAGCTTTCTTTCTATTCTTTTTGCAAGAAGACTCAGCTATAGGAATGGTTTTTGTAAGATATGGGGTGTGTTCTATCTTCCTTCGCTTAGAGATAGGGGTAGAAGATTAAAAATTATAATTGTCCTCAACGTTTTGAATATTTTCATCAATTTTCCCTTTCCCTTTTCTTTTCTAATGGTTTCCCTAGTTCTTGCAGGGGTTTTTAGTGAAGTGTTAGGAGAAGGGTTTGTAATACGGGTATTCTCAACATTAACAAAAGAGGGCTCTGTAGAAGCTAGTTCTTGGGATGCTATGTCTATAGGAGACCTATTAGCAGAGGATTCTTGAGAAGATGAAGATCCCAAGTTTATTTTGAAAAACCCTTGAGGAGTTTCAACTCTTTGTATTATAGCCCTTCCCCTAGGTCCTACATTTCCCTTCTTGACACTTCTAGCAGTTACAAAGTCATCCTAGGTCATTTAAGAAACATCCCTCAATGATATTTCTACCAATAACTTAATCAACCCGTGATGGATGACAGAGTGAGGTTTACCCTTCCGAGTCTCCCCAACACTAATGTTGAGTAGATTATACTAAAAATTTGGAACATTTCCTGAGTACCCATGGCGCATATGGCTTAATAACTTAAAATGTACAATATCCAAACAAGAAAACCTACCCTCATAGGTTAAATATCTAATGATATAGAAAACCACTTCTACCCAAATGAGATGTAGTTAAAGCCTCTTTGTACCTTTCTTATCATTCTGTAAAGGGGTGTCTAAAGGATGTGTAAAATGAGCTCATATCATCCTAGTATCATGTTCTTCAGGGTATTTCTCTCACGGGGCTGGAACACGAGTTACTTATGCAATTATTTCTTCCACAACGTCAACCCTTAACCCTTTTACCCTTGCTACTTTATTTCAGAATGTGCTAGAAAATTCCATTTCAATGTCATTGTCATAACTGTTTAGCTTTTGAAAATAATTAAGTCGTCCACAATTTCAAAATCTATTAACGCAAAATTGATCCTAAAGTATCATGGTATTAACTATGGGTTCATGTCTCATAGGTGGTCCTCCCATGGTATCTTTTTCAACCTCTACTGAAAAGACAATCCAATAATTCGCTAAGAAATTGAATGACTAGCTCTCTTCCCCTAACAATTTTACAAAATTTGAAAGAAACTAGCTTCGATTTCACTTCAAATTCTAAAATTATTTCCTTTTGAGACTCTAACTCTTTTTACAAAACCCCTGTTCTTCCTAATTTTAGAGAGTTATCTAACAATTATAGAAAATATAGGTGCTTGACTTCACATAGGGATCAATAAATAGGTTCTTGACTCAACTCATGGATTAGACATCCAATCCAAGAAAATATACTCCTTGTTATGAAGGATCATTTAATCATCAATCTAGGGACATATTACTTGAAATGGGTCTGCAAGATATATGCACCAAGTGCCTACTCAAGCCACACTATCTATGAATTTACAAGAATAAAGAATTGAAAGAAAACATACTGTAGCTTACCGATCATGGACCTATAAAGTGACTCATCCACCTCTTTAGAATAATCTTCCCTTGATAGTTTGCAACCAATTATCATAGGGGTACCAACCAGTTTTGTGTCTTCTAACCTAAAAGTCTTCATTATTTCCCTTACATATTTGGATTGGCTTATATAGACACCATTTTTCATCTGTTGAACCTACAACCCAATGAAGAATTTAATCTCACCAAATATAGACATATCAAATTTTTTCCTCATCTCATCTACAAATGATCTGCTCATTTCTTCATTTCCAACAAAAATGATATCATCTACAAATATCTCTGCAATCAGCAACCTGTCATCTTTCTCAATCTTTAAATACACATTATTGTTATCACTTGTCCCTAAGAAAACAATCTGAATCATATATGAATTCAATCACTCATACCATGCCCTAGGTGCTTGTTTCAACCCATAAAAATATTTCTATAATTTACACACCATGTCCTTACCTTCTGAATTAGAAAATTATACAGGTTGTTCAATGTATACATCTTCTTGCAAAACACCATTAAGAAAACTTGACTTAACCTCCATTTGATATACCTTGAATCATTTATAAGCACTATATACAAGCAATTTCCTTACACCATCAAGTATGGCCATAGGTGCAAATGTTTCACCATAGTCTAGGCCTTCCTCTTGTGCATATCCTTTGCACACCAATCTGGCTTTGTTCATTACCAGTTCACATGACTCATTCATCTTGTTTCTGAAAATCCACTTAGTATCAATCACATTCTTGTCCACTAGTCTGGGCACTAATGTCTAGGCTTTGTATTCACAATTTGCTCCAATTCCTCTTCCATAGCTTTCACCCAATCTTCATCTGTCAATGCATCTTTAACTATTTTAGGCTCAAATTCAGATAGCAAACATGTACCTTCTCTCACCTTCCTTCTTGATAACACACCTGCATTTCTGTCACCAATAATTTTATCAAGGGAATTGTTCCTATTCATTGACCTATCTCTCCATTGGTTCTTCTGTAGTGTCCTGCCCCACCAGTTGTACATTTTCAAACCCATGATAGACTTTGGGCTCCTTCTTGTTGGATTCATCATTTTTTCTGAGGAAATTCATCTATTCTTACACTAGCACTTTCCACTATCTTATTTGTTCTCTTATTTAAGTACTTGTAGGCTTTTCTCTTTGAGGAGTATCCTAAGAATATCCTCTTATCACTTCTTGGGTCAAACTTACCTATATTTTCATCTCTCTTTATATAGCATCTACTACCAAAAATTTTGAAATAACTTACACATGGTGATCATCCATGCCACATATCATAGGGAGTTTTGTTTGTACCTGAACCGCCTCACAATAGGTATGGAATAATCATACTCAAGGCCTTTCTTAGGAATAGTTTATTCAATCTAAGGACTACTTCTCCCACTATGAGGTGCATTTAACTTGTCAACCCAGTGACATATACTTGAAATGGTTGGCACAGTATGTGCACTAGGTTCCTTAAAGAGTCATTATGCTTATGATGTAGGAAGGTAAGAAATGCATAAAATAAACCTACACTAGTGCTGCAGGAAAAGAATACACTTATCTCCTTACTGAAATGAATGCTAGAAATTGTAAACTCTACTTAAACCTATACTTTAACCTATACTTTCAACCCAGAACATCCATTATAACTATTCTTGCAGATGTTGCAGGAACATTCACAAAGTACAATGCTGCAAGAAGAAACTGTAACTTCTATTCTGAAATAATGGAAATACTGGAAATGCTAGAAATAAATCTACTCTACTCTAATCTATTCCACCTCCCAAGTGGGCCCCCTTGGTTGGTTTTTGCTAATCTACTAACACAGAACGTAAACCAAGAATCACTTCATTGCATTTCAAAAATGCATTACATAAGAACAATACATGAAACTTAAAATAACTTGTTGTAAGATATAACAGTTTTCTTCCCAAAAATTTCTCTTTCTCTCTAACTCTTCTAACTACAAACCATCGGTCCAATCCCTATAAATAGAGGATCGAACACTTATTACAAAACAAAAAAGAAACTATCTTGTTGAAAACATGCTAGAGAAGAAGATGGAAACGTAACAGCCCGTGGTGTGGGTAATAAAGTTTTGGGGACCAGTTCAACATAATAAAGTGCAGAGGGAATATAGCAGCACTACATCCCCGCATCCTTGAATAGTGGCTCCTCCATTGTAGCAGTCGTGTCTCCTACTGTTGTGATGATCACTCCGCCATAGCTAGTCCTCAATAGTCTTCCTTGAATGTTGTTGACCACTCTCCAACTGATTCCTTCCCTGACAAGTTAGTTGTAATGCATAAATATTCATGCAACAAGCTTAATCAAATTAAATCCAGATATTAGAACATATATTCTGATGGTTATATGAAATACTGCACTATATGTATAATATTGGAAAAATATGTCACAAATATCTACCCATGGTTTATCAGTTCTAACCGGAATTTATCACAAGTTTTAACTGGCTAGGTTCACAAATGTCTTGACAAAAATTAGAACAGAGTATTTAAAATTATACAAAATAAAGGCAATAATTTGGCCTCATCATCTGCCCCTTGGTTAATCAAATGCTTGTCCTCAAGCATTGCATCTTCTGGAAATTGACCTAAAGTCACCAACTTCAGTTCTTCCTCGCCTCTGGCTCTTGAAGGAGTAGTAGAATCCTCTTGTTCTTTCCCAAACTTCCCTTCTGTGATCCTCCTACAACCTGTCAAGCTTGGTAGTGTTGATGTCATACAGGGGCCAAAGGAGCATGGGTGGCTGCACTGTGAGTGAACACCAGAGCTCCTGCCTGATTTGCCTACCCAGCCCCATGTATTTCAGTGCTCGGTGTATGGTTGCTTCAAGGTTAATGGGGCTATGTGGCTCTGACCTTTTGAATGCCTCTGATAATCTTCTCTACCTACTTCTGGCACCAGTTAAGGCTCTTTGGAAGAAAAAATAATACATGTCATATTCTTCATACACATCTGTACTGAGCTTGAAAATTTTATCTCTTATTTCATTTTTAACATTCACATATGTTAGTTTGAACCAATCCCTCAGGAATTCTTCTAGTTGACTGCTTTCTGCTCTTAGTGGCAGGGGTTCTGATTTGTCCAGTTCTCTGTAATTCTCCAGTTGTTTATCATAGTTGGCCTCATTGTGTATCCAAGACATTAGGGCCCTTAGGTGTATATCCCCTATGTAAAGTAGGGGGTTCCATTCAGTCTCTGTAGGGATGATGAAATTATGCACATACAACTCATAGAGTAAGTTTTTTTGCCATGATAGAAGGGTCTGGTATAAACCATAAAATTCCTGGGCTGATTTGAAATCTGCGTTTACATCCTTGAGGGTCATCATCAACTAGAATAAGAGGAATTTTTCTTTTAGACAGATGGTATAGATCCTAGGTGGTGGTCTACAAGAAATTATCTAGTCAGTCAGCTTAAGGGCATGTTCCATCCTTTGTTTCTGTCTTGCCAATTGATCTTTTAATTCTGCAATTTCCTTTCCTTGTTCTGCTATTACTTTCTGCAAAAAAAATTTCTCTTCTCCCCATAGAGTGGTTGTCAACACATGCTTATTATATAACTGGAAGAGAAGAATTTGCAAAGTAATTAGACCACTGCTTTCATCCTAGTTATTCTTCCTCCTCTCTTCCCTCCATGACTGCTCTAAGAAATTTATTAACCAAGTTCGCTCATAGGAAACTAGGGCAGTTTCTGTGCAAGCTAGTTGGTGAGTTATAGGGGTTTCTTCTTCATGGTTCAGAACATCTTGATGACTAGCTCCTGGGTTATTTTGACATACATTTGGCTCAGCTTCACACTTCTCATTCAGATTTTGAGAAATGTCTAGAATCTCAGACTAGCTGGGAGAATCATCCGGAATAATATGAATAGGAGTTTCCTCCTCAAATTGTTTGGGGGAAGTGGACTGGCTTTCGGTGGGTACTCTGGGATCTGCCCTCTCATCCTAGAGCTTCTTCTTACAGGGGTTTCCTCAACCTCTATAGCCTTTTTCTTACTAACCCTCTTTGGTTTCTCTGCTGCAGGAGTAGTGGCTGCAGGAATAGTCACTGCATGAACTAACTTCATTTTCTTCCCTCTCGAGACTGTAGGGTTTTGTGGCTCAGTTGAAGGAACCAAAGTTTCTCCCTCTAAATTTTGTTTTCCTTTTGTTCGGGTGAAAGTAGGTACATTTCTCATATGAGCGGGTAAAGGCATAGTTTCTTGTAAATTTTTGGTTTCTTCCCCTTGGGTACCTTGCTCAACAGATGGGTCAGTGGGGACTGCATTATCTTGGCTAACTTGCACATTAGGGGAAATCTGAGGCTACAAGGTTTTATGTCAGACAAGTTCTACCCATGCCATAGGAGAGACATCCCTAAGAGATTTCTCTATGAGCAATTTAATTAGGGCATGGTGAGTAACAGAATTGTCATTTCCTTTCTGGGTTTCCTTAGCACTAATGCATAGCATATTAAACAAGAAATTGGGGACATTCGTTGGAATATTATGCATTACATAACTAAGCAACTTAAAATGATGCACGTGCAAATAAGAAAATCTTCCTTCACAGGTAAAATACCTGATAATATGCATGGCCAACTCATAATATGGCAGAGGAATGGACATTATTTTGCACCCTTGTTTAGTAATCTCCAGATGAGGGTCACCTGGCAGGGTAAACTGGGCCCTAGCTGACCTGGCATCATGCACATTGGGGTAGTGTTCCCCTGCTGCTGGCAACCCAGTTACTTCAACTATTCATTCCTCTATGGAAACGACTGTCAACCCCCACACTGTTGCTTGGCCTTCATCAAATGTGTTTGCAAATTTTGTTGTTGCTTCTTCATCAAACTCTGTCAATTTCAAGAAATATCCCAGCCATCTACAGGCATTAAATCTTCTTACTGCCTCGACACCAGAAATTAAAATACCATGAACTACTGGTTCATGCTACTGCAATTGGCCTCCCATTTGTGCTTATCAAATTCAACCTCTGCTCTATTCTCGACAATTACCTTCTTCTCTTTGAAGTTCAGACTACCTCTTGTAAAACCACAGACCCTTCTTCACATTTTTCTGGTATTCTTGGTATGAACAATAATAATGTACTTTAACAGAATGAATTATAGATATTCATGTGAGAGTTATGTCATGGTTTTTAATTCTGGGTCACATCTAGTCTGACAGTTAGGGGTTTATTTGTGAATAAAGGTATGACACTTGACACTTGTGTGATGCGGCAGCTGGATTTTAATTAAGATAAGGCCAACGTACAGATTTGAGGATCTTAACGAGTAAATAGAAATGACATTTAAGAATTGGTACACTTCCCTGCCCCCTATGAAACATTGACAAGTGTCCTCACTTGTCATACTTGGCAGAAGGTACGGAACTGGCTTAAGGCTGCAATGATACATTTATTACAGTATTCGATATAACCAATGAAATCTATGCGCTAAAAATGGAAATAAATTTGAAAATCTTGTACATATCAATTGATCATTGCACATGCAAGGAAAAGGTGGCGAGAGTAGAATGACGGTGGCAGCATGCGTCAGTGCACGATCTCTTTATTGAAAGCATAGAAAAATGATGACGTGGAAGGTGGGTGGATGGAAGATTAAGGAATGAAATGAGTTGAAAAAGAAGAATGTAGAAAGTGAATGTAAAATTGAACTTTATGTAAACATAAAGTTTTTATTATGGCCATGCTTCGAAGTAATTCTTATTGAAGAGCTGCAGGAAGAAGGTTGGCACCCTCTGCTGCAGGAAGTGTTACCTGTTGATCCTTTAAAACTGGCTGGTTGAATTGCTGCAGGAAGTCTTCTTTCGTCTGTGGCTGGTGATACAACTTTAGTCGATGTCCATTGAATAATAGCTTGAAGTGTACTGGGTCAATTGTGGTCAATTGGACTGCTCCATTTGTAAATACATGGCTTATTTCATATGGACCCAGCCATCGTGTCTACAGCTTGCCTGGTATTTCTTAAAATTTGGAATCATACAACAATGCCCAATCTCCAACCTGGAACTGCTTACTCTTAATATGGGAGTTGTGCCACTGTTTCCTTTGCTTTTGGACAATTTTTGTGTGCTATAGGGCAGACTTGCTCATTTCATCCAAAGAATTGAGATGTAGCAAGCGCTCTCTCTGTGCTGCAAGAAGATCAATATTTAACTCCAGCGCTGTTCTTAATGTCTTGTGTTCAAATTCAATGGGTAGCATTACTGCTTTACCATATAACAGTTCAAACGGAGTGAACCCTATGGTGGTCTTCCATGCTTTTCTATACACCCAGATGGCTTCTAATAGTCTGGTGCTCCAATCTCGGTGATGCAAATGAACTGTCTGTGTTAAGATTACTTCTATCTCCCGATTGGTAACTTCTGCTTGTCCATTGGCTTGAGGGTGATAGGGGCTTGACTTCCGATGTCTGATATTATATTCCTTCATGAGCTCTTTTATCAAATTGGAAGTGAATTGAGTACCTTGATCAGTAACAAGTTCTCTTGGCACGCCATATCTAGTAAAAATTTCTTCATACAAAAATTTAGCAACTTTATGATCCCTGGCATGCTTCATTGCTCTTACTTCAACCCATTTTGTTAGGTAATCAGTGCACACCAGAATGTATGACTTCCCATTGGATGGAGGGTCTTTTGGACCAATAAAGTCCATGCCCCATTTATCAAATGGTGTTACCACCACTTGTGGGTTTAAGGGCATTTCATCTGATCTTGTTGGTTGGCCTATTCTTTGACATTTGTCACACTTCCTTGTATAATTGGCTGCATCTTTGTGAAGTGCAGGCTAGTAGTAGCCAGTTGTTAAAATCTTCAGTGCTATCCTTTTGGCTGCAAAGTGTCCCCCACATGGTTCATTATGACATGCATGTAGAATGTCATATGTCTCATCTTCTCTCACACATCTCCTCATGACTTGGTCAGGTCCAATGTAAAATAATGTTTTATCAATCCAAGAGAAATAGAAGATTTTCTCTACAAGCAGCCTCTTATCCTTATAAGAGAAATGTGTCGGCATTTTGTTAGCTACTAAGTAATTAGCTATATCAGCATACCATGGATTTTGGACAGCAATATGAAATAAATGCTCATCTGGAAATGCATCCTCTATCAAAGTAGTATCTTCTTCAACATGGTAAATTCTTGATAGATTATCAGCTACCACGTTTGCTTTCCCTGGCTTTTCAATGATTGTTATATCAAATTCCTACAAAAGAAGAAGCTATCTTGCTAACCTACCTGTGATGGCAGGTTTGTTCATGAGACACTTAATTGCTGCATGGTCAGTATGAACAAAGATGGGATAACCAGTTACATAATGGCGGAATTTGTTCAGAGCATAAACTACTGCTAGCAATTATTTTTCAGTCACTGTATAGTTTAACTCTAGTCCATGGAGACTCTTACTGATATAATAGATTGCATTTTCAAGGTTTCTAGACTTTTGTCCTAGGACAGCACCTACGACATAATCTGAAGCATTTGTATGTATGTGAAATGGAAAAGTCTAGTCAGGACCCCTAAGTACTGGTGCAGTTGTCAAAAGTGACTTGAGCTACAGGAAGGATTCATCACATTCTTTTGTCCAAGCAAATTCAGCTTCTTTGGTAAGTAAGGTTTACAGAGGACTAGCTATTTTACTAAAGTTATGGATAAACCTCCTATAATAGCCAACATGACCTAGGAAAGATCTGACATCTTTTTACTTAGTGGGAATAGGGAGTGTGAGAATTACCTCTATCTTCGCAGGGTCTACCTAGATTCCAGCTTCAAAGATAAAATGTCCCAACACGATGCCTTCCTGCATCATCATAAAGCACTTTTCACTATTGAGAGACAGGTTGTGTTCCTCACATCTGATTATTACTTTCTCCAAGTTCTTCAAGGCTTCCTCAAATGTGACACCGAATGTAGTGAAGTTGTCCATGTAGATTTCCATGTAATCATGTGATATATCAGCAAAGATGTTGATCACAACTCTCTGAAAGGTAGCAGGTGCATTGCATAAGCCAAATGGTAATACTGAATAAGCATATGTGCCCCAAGGGCATGTGAATGTGGTCTTCTCCTGATCTTTGGGGGCAATGCAGATCTGATTGTAACCACTGTATCCATCCATAAAGGAGAAGTATTTCTTTCCAGCCAAATTATCCAAGACCTGGTCAATAAAAGGTAAAGGAAAGTGATCCTTCTTTGTGGCATTATTTAATTCCCTGTAATCCACACATATCCACCACTTACCTCCTTTCTTAGGTATAATGACCAATGGTGATACCCACTTGCTATCAGAGATTGGATAGATGAATCCAACATCTAACAACTTTTGCAACTCAGTTTTGACTATTTCTCTCAGTGCAGGATTTATTCTCCTTTGAGGTTGACGAAGTGGCAAGCTTCCATCACTGATGTAGATTCTATGGGTGCAAAGTTTAGGGTTTAGTCCTTCCATATCCCCATAATCCCATGCAAAGGCTTTTTCATGTTGACTGAGCAGCTTGGTTAACAATGCCAATTGTGATTGGGACAACTTGTTGTTTATTTGGAGGTTATGACTAGGGGAAAGTTCCACTATTGTTGTTAGCTCTACCATTAACACTTCGGGCATTGGACTTGTAGCTATTTCACTTGTCAGTAATTGATCAATTATCTCAGGGGTTGCTGGAAACACACAGTCCTCATAGGTACATAGCTGTAAAACATAACTCTCTAAAACATCTTTAGCCACAATACATTCATTGGTAAGAATGCTCTGTATCACATCATCTTCCTCTTGCATCTTTAGAAAATATTTCCTATGCAACATCATGAGCTGGGCTACTGAATTCAGCTCGTCCTCCTCATCCCCTAAGTCTGGCCAAATAGGTTCTCCCAAGTTTGGCTGGGGTTGGGCAGGAGGATATAGGGCTAGCTTCCTTATGGCTTGACCATTTGAAATTGTCATACTGCCTGATCTGCAATTAATTTTGGCATCAGTGGTGGCTAGCCAAGGTCTTCCCAAGATTACAGTATAGCCAGCAAAGTTTACTTTAGGTGATAGGATAAGAAAATCAGCAGGATACTCCCATGAATCTAAGGTAACTACCACATCCTCTATGAGACCATCTCGAGTAACAGTTGAACTATCAGCAAGTTGTAACACTGTGGGTGTTGTTCTTAAGCCTTCTATGCTTAGCCTATGCATTGTATCTTTAGTCATCACATTTATTGCTGCTCCCAAATCAACTAAAGAATTTTTCATAGTCTGTCCATTTATTATCAGGTTGACTACTGGGCTGCCAGGATCTGAATACTTTCGTATTACCACCTTTCCTAACATGATATCCGCTAATTGCCCTACAACATGGACTATTTGAGGGTCTTTCTTCTTCTGTCCTGGCTTCTTAAGGCATGCTTCCTTAATAACCTTTCCATAAAGAGGTATATCTTTCATAGCTTGGAACAAAGGGATTTGGATGTTCATAGTTTTCAGCTGCTCAATAATATCAAATGTTTCTTCCTCTTGGGATATAGGTTTTTCCTTGTTTAGCCTACGTGGAAAGGGTGGATTTATTGAAGTGTGGAGAGTAGTTCTACTGGGTATATCAGTTGGCTGGCTGGTATTTGGCAGTGTGGCTTCTGGAAGTACTGTTGCAGGAGTGTCTACAACTTCTGTGATAATAGGATATTTAGGTGTAGGCAGAGTGGTACCAGACCTCAAATGGATATCAGCTGTCTCTATTGAATAAGTAGGGCACTGTTGAGTGTCAGTAGTGTACGTTTGCTACTGCTGCTCTTTGTTGTTTGGATTTGGCTAAGGTTGAGCAGGCAATTGGGTTGGCTTTGGATTAGCATTAGTTGTTGTAGGAGGTGGCATTATTGTAGGTGGTTGCACTGGAGGTGGTAATTGTGGACAGCCAGAATTTTGGTTAGGCTACTGTGGAGGCCCCCTCCATTGATTAGTTTTCTGCCAATTTCCTTGCGGTGGTTGCCATTGATTCTGCTGATTAGGCCACTGATTGTTTTGCTGATTAGGCCACTGGTTATTTTGCTAGTTAGGCCACTAGTTATTTTGCTGATTAGGCCATTGGTTATTTTGCTGGTTAGGCCACTGGTTATTTTTCTGATTAGGCCACTGGTTATTTTGATGGTCAGGCCACTGGGGTTGAGAGTACTAAGAAGTGTTCTGATAACTTTGGTTTTGCCACTGATTATTGTTAGAATTTGAAAATTATAGAGGATCTTGTGGCATACCTTGTCGTGAAGCCCATGGTCAACATTGAGAAATGAAGAACACTTGATCATTGTCTCCATCTATCTTCATGTAGTCAGTTGGAAAATGTTGATTTTCCAAGTTTGCTACCAGCTTACATCCACAGTCTTTCTTTTGTTTGCGGTAGTGTGGACAATACTCAGCCAATTGTGATTCAGCCTCTGCATTCTTCTTCTTGGCAATCATGGTGTCAAGATGTGTAGCTACATCATTTATGATGTCTTGCTTGAATCCCGCGAGCAAATTAGATATCTCCAGCTTTGAAACACCCAAACTAATCCCTTTTGTGACTGTGGGCCTGTATCCTCTGCCTTTCTTCATAGTTGATCTTGAGTAGTTGAGACAAATTTTCTTGAGGTCATCCTAAGAGGATTGGGATATGTCTCCACCAGCCATCAAGTCTAATGCTTCTAGACAATTGTCGTTTACCCCTCTTAAGAAGACTAGTTTCTATGAATCCTCCACCAGTACATGCTGGGGGTTCTTCTGCATTGTGTACAAGAAATGTGAAACATAGTCCTCCAATGTTTCATCCTCCTTTTGAGACATCCTAAACATATAATCTCCTTTTGGGTCACTCCCCTTGCAATAATCTTTGTATTTCTATAGAAACAATGTTTGCATCTCATCCTAGGTACCTGCTGCATTGGCTCCTAAGCCCATGAACCATCATAAGGCTGACTCTTTTAGTGTTGCAGGAAACAACTTGAGCTTATGGGCATCGGTATTATAGTCGAAGCTTCGACAGAGTATGTCGAACTCAAACAAGAAAGTGTCAGGATCCTCCGTTATAAGACCATAAAACTTCGGAAGAGCAGCTGTGGGTATATTTTTTAGATTAGCATTGTTTATAAGGCTCGGGAGAGGAAATGGGAAAGTAGGTTGTGCCATTATTGGGGGTATTTGATTATGGGGTTGCTGCTGGAAAGGAGCATTAGCTATGAGATTGTTAACAACAGGTGGATTTGGGCCGGAATTATCTAGAAAGCTGGCCAAGACTTCAGCAAAAGGTCGAAGACCGCTTATATCAAATGGTTCTGCCCTAGAGGAAGATGCTGCAGGAAAGTCGGGACTTGCGTCTTCAAAGGGTAACTCAACTTCTTCAACTTCTTCATTCAAATTAGCAGACTCTACTGAGAGAAATCTGCCATATTCATCTCGTCGCCTTTCTATTCAATGCATGCAATTGAATTCTTCAAGCTTGTGAAGCAATTTTTAGGAATACAAATCTAAAAACTAACTAGGAATGAAAAAATGACTCAAAAATGTTCCTAGCTTGACACCATCCCCGCCAACGGCGCCAAAAATGAATCGCCTCACAATAGGTATGGAATAATCATGCTCAAGGCCTTTCTTAGGAATAGTTTATTCAATCTAAGGACTACTTCTCCCACTATGAGGTGCATTTAACTTGTCAACCTAGGTATGTATACTTGAAATGGTCGGCACAGTATGTGCACTAGGTTCCTTAAAGAGTCATTATGCTTATGTTGCAGGAAGGTAAGAATTGCATAAAAGAAACCTACACTAGTGCTGTAGGAAAAGAATACACTTATCTCCTTACTGGAATGAATGATAGAAATTGTAAACTCTACTTAAACCTATACTTTCAACCCAGAACATCCATTATAACTATTCTTGCAGATGCTGCAGGAACATTCACAAAGTACAATGCTGCAGGAAGAAACTGTAACTTCTATTCTGAAATACTAGAAATACTGGAAATGCTGGAAATAAATCTACTCTACTCTAATCTATTCCACCTCCCAAGTGGGCCCCCTTGGTTGGTTTTTTCTAATCTACTAACACAGAACGTAAACCAAGAATCACTTCATTGCATTTCAAAAATGCATTACATAAGAACAATACATGAAACTTAAAATAACTTGATGTAAGATATAACAGTTTTCTTCCAAAAACTTTCTCTTTCTCTCTAACTCTTCTAACTACAAACCATCGGTCCAATCCCTATAAATAGAGGATCGAACACTTATTATAAAACATAAAAGAAACTATCTTGCTGAAAACATGGCGGAGAAGAAGATGCAAATGCAACAGCCCGCGGTGTGGGTAATAAAGTTTGGATGACCAGTTCAACACAATAGAGTGCAGAGGGAATGTAGCAGCACTACATCCCCGCATCCTTGAATAGTGGCTCCTCCATTTTAGCAGTCGTGTCTCCTACTGTTGTGATGATCACTCCGCCATAGCTAGTCCTCAATAGTCTTCCTTGAATGTTGTCGACCACTCTCCAACTGCTTCCTTCCTTGACAAGTTAGTTGTGATGCATAAATATTCATGCAACAAGCTTAATCAAATTAAATCCAGATATTAGAACATATATTCTGATGGTTATATGAAATACTGCACTATATGTATAATATTGGCAAAATATGTCACAAATATCTACCCATGGTTTATCAGTTCTAACTGGACTTTATCACAAGTTTTAACTGGCTAGGTTCACAAATGTCTTGACAGAAATTAGAACAGAGTATTTAAAATTATACAAAATAAAGGCAATAATTTGGCCTCATCAGTACCTTTCTTCAACTAAACTCTATTCAATGTGTAAACAATAGTGCTCACCACTTCTCTCCAAAATGTCTATGCAACACCCTTCTAAATCATTAATGTCCTGGTACAATCAATGATAGATCTATTTCTTTTTTCAACAATACCATTCTACTAAGGTGTTCTAGGAGCTGTGATCTGTCTTTGAATTCCCTGTTCTTCCCAATATGTAGTAAATTCATGTGAAGTAAACTCACCTCTTCTCTAAGATCTAAGACATTTAAGAGTCTTACTGGTCTCCTTCTTCACTCTAGCTTTGTAGATCTTAAACATGTGAAAAGCTACAGATTTTTCCTTTAAAAATATAGCCTAGATCATTCTATAATAATAATCAATAAGCAACATGAAATATCTGTCACCGTAGTAACTTCGAGTTCTGATTGGACCACACAAATTGGTATGAACCAGATCTAAAATAGTTTCAGAAGAATAAATTTTTACTATTGAAACTAGAACTAGTTAACTTCCTAAGCTGGCACTCTTTACACATTACATTGTCTAGTTTCACTAGGTTAGGCAAACCTCTTACTATCTTTATCCTACTAACTTTGATCAAGTTATCAAAATTTACATGAAAAAACCTCTTATGCCTTAACCAGCAATCTTCTACCTTAGCAATCAAACAACTCTTAATAGTAGAATTCAGATGGAACATGTTACCTTTAGTTTGTTCACCGGTAACAATCAATTCTTCTAATTTCCCAATAATCCTGCATGTACCTCCATTGAACTCCAATCTATATCCTTTTTTTTTCAACTAAGCAACACTTAACAAATTGTATCTCAAACCATGAACCCAATAAATATCATCACAATTTGTTTTATCATTCAAAGCAATAGATCCTTTACCTTTTACCAAACATGGAGCATCATTTCCAAATCTTACCGAGCCTCCATCACTTTCTTCCACCTTGATGAATTTTCTTCTATCACTGGTCATATGATGAGTGCACCCACTGTCAATAATTCAGTTACCATTGTGATTCATGTTAGAAACCAATGCTTTCTCACCTTCTTCTAAGGGCTTTTCTTTTACTGCAACAAACACAATTTCTTCTTCACCTCTTCCATTGGATTCCTCATCAGTAATACCTTCATCAACTAGGTAGCATACTTTCTTGTTCTTATCCTTGAATCTTCTTCGCTTCTCCATCATGTCATTGTCAGGGCATCTAGAGGAAATATGTCCAATTTTATTACATGCAAAGCACTTCAAAAGTAACTTACCCTTATATTTACCTTTCCCTCTAGGAAGCCTTTTAGAACATAAAGCTTCCAATTCCTCCTATTCTCTTTCTTCAGACAAGATAGATTTATAATCATTAGATTAATGTGCTAAAGAACTATTAGATATCTCCTTTCCTTTCATAGATGGTACAAGAGTCAATGATGACTTGAAAGAAGCTTCAACTTTAGGCACACTATTATCATAATTTCTTAACTCATGTATGCAATTAATTTCCCTATTAATGCATCAAGAGTAAAGTCCAAGTTCCTAGAGATATGGGCTCTTGTATAGATGAAACCCTAATAGCATACTAAGGCAATAAAGTTCTCAACATTTTTCTTATCACATCCTCCTCAGGAAGATTACCACCAGCACCTTGGATAGCAGCAACAACTTCTTTGATTCTCTAAGTGTATTGTTCAATGTTCTCATTTTCTTTCATCCTCGTATCATCAGAATTTCCTCTCAAACTATCAACCTTTTCCTTCTACACATGTGGATCTCCACCATAGACATTCTTCAACTTCTCCCACATCTCATTAGCAGTATCCAAGTCTTTGATATCAATAAACTCTGCATCTAGAAGGGTACTAGAAATAGATTCCATAGTAGTAACTTATGTTCTTGCCTTATCTTCAATTGATCTGTAGTCAGGGTTCCTAAAGGGAAAATATACTTATTAATAATATGATCCCAATACTGATCACCCATACCTTTAAGATATAACTTCATCCGACTGCACCAAACTGAGTAGTTCTCTCTTGTGAATTTAGAACCTTCCTTTCTCATCATCTTTGGATCTTTACCTTAAGTTGTTAAGCTTCACCGCAACAAAGGCCCTATGATCCAATACCAATTGTTAGTCCTAAGATCAGATTAATGAGAGGGGGTGAATTAGTGATCTACCAAATAATACAACTTTTCAACCTCTTAAACTGAAACAAACATTCACAAGATTAATCTTAATCACAAAAAATGAAACTCATAAGCAAGCAAGTCCATCCACAAATTTGACACACGTATCTATCTCATGGAAACCCAAATTGGGAGAAAACCATGGTGGGAATTAGTACCTACTAAATGATGTTTTCTTCTGAAGTACACCTCATGAGGAGCTTAACCATGTTAGGAGTTTACACCAGCATTGTTAGGTGCTACCCGGTTAAAGCTTTTTCCTTAGGCTTGTTAGGACCTTTATCCTATTAAGAGTAGCCTTGTTAGAAGACCTTAAACACTTGTCAAAGTGTCACCTTGCTAGAGGATTTACAACAAAGATCTGTTAGAATCTACCTGTTAAGGGATTTAACCTGCTGCAAATGTTAGGGAAAAACAAAAACAAAATTATATGTAGAACAACACTACCTCTGCTTGATCAAATCCACTGAAGTACACAATCTCTTCTCAACACACTTAACTCTTCCCAAGCTTAATCGTAACTCACACTTTTCACCGCACTTGTCCAACACACAATCAACACTCATAACTTTCAACTTCATCCATTATATACTGAACATTTAAGTCCACCATCTTAATCAAACCCTAAATTAGAATTTCAAACATTATTCTCAAATCCAACATGTCACAAGACAAAATCAAATATACAAAACAGATTTCCAAGACCGCATCAACCAATACAATGATTTACATAAAATATTGTGTCAAGGAGTCAAAAATGTTGTGTCAAGGGCAAGTGTACAAAGATGGGGGACCAAAACGAGGGTATAAGATGCCACTTTTTTTTTCAAAATAACAAACTGTAAAAATTGAGGAGAAATTGAAGATAGTTAGACTAAGAATTTTAAGATGGGACAAGAAAAAAAGTTGTAGTACTCTGAATCTAGTTTCTAAACTACTAATTTATTTTGAAAATGGTAGAGATTATGGCCCTAAAAAAGGGGGAGCACAAAAAGTGATCTTGTTTTTTGTGAAAACACATAACATAGTGTCTGGTGTGCTCCCCCTAAAATTTTAAATTTTTTTATTTTTTTAATTAGTTTATTGAGAAGTTAGCTAACACAACGTAGTTTATCCCAATTTTTTCTGCTATTATTTTGATTAATGTATATTTTTTTACGAATTTTCAAAATGGACACATCCTCAAAATGTGAAATTTGTGCGTGCTCCCTCTAGAAATCATTGAAAACTAATCGCAAATAAAAAAAAATTAAGTGTGTAGAATGGAGTCTAGTTTTTGAAAAAGTAAGTTGTTTCAAAATTGACAAACGTACCAAAATCTAAGCCCAAAATGCTATAAATTGGTTTTTGACAAAAATCAGACATACTTAGAAAAAAAATTAGAGATAAAAAGATAAACATAATCAGAATTCAAAATAAATTATATGGTTAGATAGCTAACAGAGAGATCTAGAACACATTGTCGTCTGATTTTTTCATTGTGTATCCCAATGTAATTAAACATGTGAACACCCTATTTATGTAAAATGTTAGGCAATGTTTTACTTTCAATGTTTTTCATAGGGCATACGCCATATATATATATATATATATAGAGAGAGAGAGAGAGAGATTAAAATTATATATATATATATATATATATATATATATATATATATATATATATATGTTATAATAATAATAATAATAATCAATATATTTAATTATATAATTATATCCACATATCTTGGGCATACCCATATGTTCAAAATGGGCTTCACCAAATAAAATTTTTGGTGCCAAATTAGAGGAAGTCATTGATTTCTTAACAACCACCAATAGAACAAGTGCCACTTAGTTATTGAATTTGGGACATTATTTAGCAATTTAGTTTAGTTTTAGTGATATAAAATATTTAAAATTATATTTGATTTTTAAGTACCACATATATGGAAGTATATTATGATTAGAAAATGAATGTTTTTAGGTTGGTTAGAAAGAAGAATTTAGAAGTAATTTTGTTAAGAAAACTTAAAGAAATATATATTGTTACTTATATATTTCATTTGTAGTTAAGTTAGTTATTTCTGTAATTTGATTTCAAGGGTTAGTTTTAATAATTTCAGTATGGACAAATTTGTTGTATTTAATTAGGTTCTTTTTTATATTTTTAGTAAATATTATTATTTTTTAATTGTAATAAATCATTTTTTAATAAACCTTTGCATGATTACTTTTTTATTTTAGTTTATTTATTATATTTTAGTTTCTTTCATGAAAGTATGATTAAAGTTATTTTTAAATAATTTAATTTAGTAATCTAAGATTGTTATTTAGATGTAATTAGAATGTAAAAATATTAATTATTAATTAGTTCTTAATTTTTTTAGTTTATTTGGTTATAAATTTATTAATTTAACATGCTAGATTAGTAGTTATTTCTAGTAAAATATTTTTGACAAAAAAAATTAAATCAATTAACCACTCATAATTGAGATAAATAATTTATATAATATATTTAATTAATAAATAAATATTTACACTTTAGAAATATTGGAGAAAAAATAGTGACTTATAATTAATTGATTGATTGGTACAAAACTAATTCACTAATTATGCACAATGAACATAATAGTATATTAGAACAATAAGTTGTATACCAAATAAAAATTTGTCAAATATCAATGAATGATTTAGATCTTTCAAGCTCATCCTCGTCTACGCTACCAACTGCAAGCCATGCGTATGTTATTCGGCATAGATTTACGTATAGATAGATATGTGAGAATCAAACTGAGTCAAACACCCACCTACCTTCCAATAGTAAAATATAATGATAAAAGAAATGAGCACGTGGCTACTTTTCTAAAAGCTTTCACCCAGCTACATAGTCTACTTTTCAAAAATCTAGATTATTCTATCACGTTTTTTATATTAAAGATAGTAGAATAAAATGATTCATACGATCTGGATCATACTGTATCCACTGTTTTCAGTAGGCAGTCATCTGTATTAAAAAAATACAAGTATTATATTGTTATTGAATTATGTTTGAATACAATCACAATAACTATGTCTATTTTGAATAGGTTAAGGAAAGTTACTACTATTTTTTAATCTTGAAAATAAGAAAATATGTCAAATTTTTGACACATAACAATTAGTCCTGGTCAAAGGTACATGTTCTAGTTTGGAATGAACTGCTATACTATTGGTGTCCTTTTCTCTGCTTGAATTTAGTATCCTTGTCATGGACAGCATTGAAGTACAAGCTGACGGATCAGACATGAAAATTAAAGCTAAGTTAGACTTTTTGGGTAACAGCTTCATATACGTGGGTGGCCTTGGCCTTCTTTGCACCACAATCAGTTGGAAATTTCTTTAAGGAAGACCGCATTTTCAAAGAAAGCATGGGCCCTTCTCAAAATAAATTAGAAGGAAAATCAGAACTTCGTTCAAATGAGGAATCAGTCTTTCCTATCCCTTTCATAGAAATTACCTAACAGTTTTTATATATTCAAAGTGGGCCTCGCCAATTTGAAATTTTGGTGCCAAATAGATGATAATATTGTTAAAACCTTTTATCTAAAGTACCATTCTGACGTATGCAGACGACCCATTTGTCTTTACTTCATTTCCCATATGAGACTGTCAAAACTGAAAAATCTAGATGACAAAGGTGATTGTATTCTCTAGAGAATGAAGACCAAAAAGACTGGAATCCATCTAGTAATGTTTACATTGGTGAAACATCAAGCCTTCTCTAAAGGTCACCCTAATTAGTGCTCCAATTCAAACATACTTAACACAAAGATGAAATTTTTTCTATGTATTCCAAATTTTCTTCTATTTTATGCATATACGATACTTGTTTCTAATTTTTGTTTAAAAATATAATAGATAAATTTATTGATTCTGCAAATTTAAGACAGTTTAATTAGTACTGGAAATCGTATTCAATCCCAAGCAAAGAAGAAAAGAAAAATGGATGATCTATTCCGTTTTCTACTATAATGCTTGTTTTTTGTTGATTTCAGATTTTAAATAGAATGCAAAATAAACGAAAAATATAGAATTGCAGTCAAAGATATACACACAGAAAGAACACAATAATTTATAGTGGTTCACCTTTGCACGCTACATCCACTTTCAATGGAGGGATTCTCAAATTTATTTAATCTTTGTTTTCACATACAACTCTTTCGTTGTTTTAACAACAGCTATCTATATAGAAAAACAAGCCCCTTTCCCACCTTCTTCTGTCACTTCCAAAATTAGCCAAGGAAGCCTAACAGTCAGCTGTTTGCCAGAACTGCGGTTACAAGGAGGAAGGGCATATTCCTGTCAGAGCAGCTAGAGCAGTTATGGGAATGATTGGGATGCACCACCCAACAATCTCCCACTTGAAGACCAATCAATAGCAGAGAAAAAGAAAAAGAACAAATGCACACAGAGATATCCCCCATTTTGATCTTATGGCTATGTCGTGACAATGTCGAGAGAAGTTCTATAAAATTTGAACTTCTTCCGGCGAGCTACAACCTTGGTAAACATATCTGTCGGATTGAATTTAGTATCAATTTTCTCTAACTGTAACTTGCCTTCCTCAAGAGCACGACGAATGAAATGATATCGAATCTCTATGTGTTTAGTGTGACTATGGAAAGCGGAGTTCTTACCCAAATGAATGGTGTTGTTACTATCACAAAACAAAGTGAAATTAGATTGCTTATATCCCAACTCTCCAATCAATCGTTGTAGCCATATCATCTCCTTGGCGCCCTCGGTGAGAGCAACATATTCAGCCTCAGTAGAGGAAAGAGAAACTATCACTTTCTTACAAGAGGCCCAGCTAATCGCTACCCCAACAAAAGTGAATGCATAACCGGTAGTAGAACGTGGCACTGTCTATGGGGCAGGAAATTTGCACCTTAGTAAACAAAATATGTTGTTAGCACAATATGTTAACAACATGTGTATGTCTCTTGTATTTGTTTGCAAATTACTAACACACGTTAACGCAATAGACTAACACACATGTTGTTAACATATTGTGTTAACAACATATTTTGTTTACTAAGGTGCAAATTTCTTGCCCCATATCCAATGTCGTAGAACGTCTCGTATCTAAATCACCATCCATATCAAAATCAACATATCCATAAAGCTTTGTTTTTTCACCTCTGAAATATAAAACATAGTCAGAGGTACCTTTCAAGTACTGAAGAATCCATTGAACTGCTTGCCAATGTGTTTTTCTTGGATTAATCATAAAGCTGCTCACAACTCCCACTGCATGAGCAATATCCAGACGAGTGCAAACCATTGCATACATAAGACTTCCAACTGCAGATGAGTAAGGAATATTATCCATTTCTTCTTCTTCTTCTTCTTCTTCTAGAGTAGAAGGACGCATCGCAAAAGACAACTGAAAGTGATCAGCCAATGGAGTAGAAATAGATTTTGCATTTGACATATTAAATCTGTCCAAAAATTTTAAAAGATAGTTTGCTTGAGACAATTTAATTTACAGTTTCTATCTATTTCAAATTATGTCCATCCCAAGAATCCTCTTCGCTACCCCTAAATCTTTCATGACAAAACGAAGAGCCAAATGCCTTTTTATTTCACTAACAATTCATACACTTGTTCAAGCAACAAGCATATCATCGACATAAAGCAACAAAATGAAAAACTTGCCATGGGGAAGTCGCTTGTAGTAAACACACGGATCTGATTCACAACGTATGAATTTTTGCTGTGTCATAAAGCTATCAAACTTTAAATACCATTTGTGCGGGGCTTGCTTAAGCCCATATAAAATCCATTTTAATATGCAGCTTAAGTGTTCTTCACCCTTTTTAATAAAGCCCTCAGGCTGATCCATTTACAGTTCTTCTGAACAATATCTCCATGAGGGAACGTTGTTTTAACATCAAGTTGCTCAAGCTAGAGGTCCAAAATTGCTGCCATACCCAAACCCAAACAGATTGTTTGCATTTTCACAACTGGAGAAAAAATATCATTAAAATCGATGCCCTTTTGTTGAGAAAAACCTTTTACCACCAATCTGGCCCTGTATCTTTTCCATCCTCCAGCTTCTTCTTTCAGATTGTAGACCCATTTATTTTTCAAAAATATTGATTTGGTGGAGCAGGGACTAAATCCCAAGTATCTTTGGTTTGCAAAGGTTCTAGTTCATCCTTCATTGCATCCATCCAATGCACGAAATTCTCATCATGACATGCTTTTTGAAATGTCTATGGCTCTCCCTGATTAGAACATAAATAAAATATAAGCTCATAGTCATTAAATTTTCCTGGACATTTTAGTCTCTGGTAGACCTTCACAACTGAATATTTTGATTATCGTCTTGACTGTGAGTAGCATCAAAACCCTCTATATTTCCAAATCCTTGTATATTACAGACACTTTTCTCTTTTCCAAACTCTGTATCGTTGTAGATGTTCTGGTCTCTGCTTACAGAAGTTTCCTCTCGTGACAGAAACTAGTCCACACGTGGGAGAACAGAGTCCAAGTGCGACAAAAGGGGGAGTGGAGGCAGCAGAGGATGCTTCACGCGCGGGATTGTATGCTCCATGAGAGACAAAGTATGGTCTGCACACAACAAATGAAGGTGAGGTGGAGGAATTTGGAACAGATCCTCCTGCTCTGCCAATCCATCGTCGCATAAATGGCTAGGTTGTGAGGGCAGCGAAGCGGCGTGTGGAGTGACAATGGGTTGTGTAGTGTTGATTTGGGGCTGTGTGGGAATTAAGAAAGGCAAAGACTGGGTAGTAGAAGTTTGTCCAATAGTGCTGCAGGATATAACAATAGACAGGTGAAATCTAAGCCATGGAAGTATATGCACCTTAGTGTCATTGTCAAATAGATCAAATTCGATAGAGTCACTAGAAGTGCTTTTCTGATTTTGCAAACCTGAGAAAAATGTTTCATTCAAGACAACATCCCGGCTGCGGATAACTTTCTTTGCAGTGGGATCCCATAGTCTAAAATCGAATTGATCTTCACCATACCCCAAAAACATACACTTGTTGGACTTGAAATCCAATTTTGTTCGCTGCTCTTTAGGAACGTGCACATAAGCATCACAGCCAAAAATACGCAAATGACTAAATGAAATGCATTTCCCAAGCCACCTCTCTTCCAGAATATCAAAATCAAGATGAGATGAAGGTGCATGATTGATTAAATAAATAGTAGTATTACATGATTTTGCCCAAAATTCTTTCCCCAAATTAGCATTGGAGAGCATGCACCGAGCTATTTCCAAAATAGTCTGATTCAACCTCTCAGCAACACCATTTTCTTGAGGTGTATAAGGGACTGTTTTAATATGACGAATGTCATCATCTGCACAAAAATGATCAAATTATCAAGAGAAAAATTCAGCACCATTATTCATTAGTAGACATTTCATTTTCTTGCAAGTCTGATTTTCAACCATATCTTTGAAACTTTTAAATTTAGAAAACACTTTTGATTTCTTATTCAACATATAAATCAAGACTTTACGAGTGCAATCATCAAGAAATGTAACAAAGTAATTTGTACCACCGATAGAATTTATCTCTATAGGACCGAAACCATCAAAATGCACAAGCTCTAATGGAGAGGATTTCTTGTCATGACCCATACGATTAAAGCTAGCTCAATTTTGTTTTCCATAAAGGCAATGCTCATATCACTCCAAATCAATCGATTTAAGACCCGGAAGCTGATTGCGTTGAAGCATTAGTTCAAGACCCTTCTTACTCATGTGACCAAGCCTCTTGTGCCAACGTTCAGCGTTACTATCTGTAATGGTCATGGCAGCTCCCACTTCACCATTGCACTCTAAAACATATAAACTCTCTAATTTATTTCATTTTAACTATTAAGAATTTCTGGATTTGATTGTGTTGTAAATTTTTGTATCGACGTTTCGAATCACACTCTGTGATCCATCATCAGGATGAGCAATAAGAGAGCACAAGGAAAAATGAATAAAGTTGCAGACCTAAGCAGGTTAAAAGAGGGGAAGAGGTGGAAGGAAGGAGGTTCAAGGGCACATGTGACAGAATGATTTGATGGAAAATAATAAACATTTAGAGGGGAAAAATAAATGAGAGAACTAAGAGAAACCAAACGAAGAGAGGCCCAAAGACTTAAAATATAATAATAATAATAATAATAATAATAATAATAATAAGGAAGAGAAAGTGAAATAAAATGCAAGCAAATAAATAAAATCAAACGTGTACATATACACCTATGAAAAAATAAAAATAAAGGAAAATAACACTATATATATATATGCTAGAAAGTATATACATATACATATATATACTGTAAAGGAAGAAAAATCTTTCTTTTGTTTATTTAGTTTTATTAGGGTTTGATTGTGTATTTCCCTAACCTTTACATTTAAATTGTGTTTGTATTGAAATGTGATTATGAGGAAGATAAGATGTTCCACCCTTATCCCCAAATGCACAAATGCAAGATCCAAGTTGATCAACCCAAAAGAGGGATTAATACACAAATGAATCAACCATTTGGAAATGAGAGTAAAGAAGAAGATCTTAAATTCAGTTAATTAATTATATAGATATGATAAATGACAGTAATTGAAAAGGATGAGAAGAAGAACCAACCTTAAATAATTGCAGATCCCAAAAATGTTGTTTTCTGATGTCTCTAGACTGTTTCTAGAAAATATGAAGTATGATCCGGAACCGGAACACAGAGACGAACAAAACCCAAAAATATTTTTCCGATCTGAAATCGTCTTATGAAAAAGGTCGACCTTGACCCACAAATGTCACCCCTGACCCAATAATGTCAACCCTGACCTACACAGCATCGATAAAAAATCTATTCACGGAGCCCAAGAGAAATCCGAAAAGGGTATCCAGATCTGAGTCCAAATCCACAGTCCCGAACCTGTACCTATAAGAAAAAGAGGTTTTTTTGTTGGGGGGGAGGGGTTTGCCTTAGTCAAACCCTAGTTTTGGAATTAACCTTAAATATATGTAATTGAAATTGCAGAAGTGAACAAAGTAAATGCATAAATTCACCTTTCTTGTAAAAATTTCTTGTGGTGGATTCGAATCCGTGGATCCACAAGTGTACACCAAAATGTGGAATGTAGAATGTAGGATGTCTTCAATCTCTTGCTTGTAGATCTCCAACACCATGTCTTGAATGGGTTCTTGATTTGGAAGAGGCTTGGAAGAAGGTGGATGGAGAGATCACCAAAAGGGAACTATGTAGCTTGAATCCTGCAATGGCCTCCAATGGATCTCCTTCATGAAAATGGATGCTAGAATGCTTGAGGATGGATGAATGCTTGCTTGAATTCTTTCTCCTTAGCTTGTTGGAATTGCACTTGATGATAGTTTTAGAATGCTTGATCATGATTAGAAGACTTAGAGAAAATGAGAGGAGAAAGCTCCCTTTTATATGAAATTAGGGCACAATCTTCTAAGGAGGCTGACATAGGATAATTAAATTCCCATTAAAGCTTTTACCCTTAGGAGAGGACCTATATTAAATATAATTTAGGAATCGACGCTTTGGAACCCAAAACATTCGACCCGGAAGCAGAAAACAACTTTTGCAAAGACCGACATCCGAAAACTGTGGGACCTCGAGATCTGAACCTTGTGTCAAGGTCGAGCTCGACCTTGACCTAGGTCAGGGTTGAGGTCAACATAGACCAAAAAGGTTGACCCTGACCTTGAGGTCCGAGATCTCAGGTCTGCAGTCCAGAATGCAGAAATCAGGTTGGAAAGAAGTGGAAACTGGGGCAGAATAGGGGAAAACCCAGGTCTAGATTAGGAACCCACTCAAGGTGCTTGACATGACCCCAAACCACTTACTCGGAAGGCTAAACCAGTCTATCATGAAAGTGCTTCCATTTTCCAACTATACATATACATATAAATGAATGAACATGTATATATATATATATATATATATATATATATATATATACATACATATATATAAATGTATATATATATATATATACAGGTACATAAATGTATATCTATGTATATGTATATATGAATATATATACATATATATTATATGTATATATATACATAAACATATACATATAGATATATATATATGTGTGTGTGGTGTGTGTGTGTGTGTGTGTGTGTGTCACAAGTGAAAAATGAAAAAAGACCCAAAAAAAAAGATAGAAAAGGAAAAAACTCGGCAAGGGACTGAGGAGAGGAGGAAAGGAGAGGATTAGGGGATAGGGATAAAAGACAAAAATAAAAAGAGGGGGGAAGAAAGGAGCACAAGCCGGGGGGAGGAAAAATGAGGGGAGAGGGAGAGAAGAAAAAGATTAGAGAAGATTGTATAAAAGAGGACACCATGAAACACTAATGTTCCATCCATCATCACGATTAAGGTTGGTCGAGTGATTCAAGATTTTGATGGCTTCCAATAGTTTTCTTTTGAAGAAGTTATCTTCTTTTCATAAGAAACGGGTGTTCTCAAGGCAAATATGGTGTTTGGTGGAAGAGGAATGGTCGGCTAGAACTGATTTGAGAGTCCGCTCATGTTTAATATCTGCATTGTGCTCTTTGATTCTAGTGCAAATCAAACACCCTGCTCCCCCTATATAGGGAGTACCACAAGAGAAATAAATCTTGTAAACTCCAGCATCGAGCAGGATGTCTGTTTGGTATTTCAAAGGTGGGATGTGATTCTTCACCAAAGAGAAAGGCTTGAAAGCACACCGTAGACCTTTCTTAAGATGAATCTTGGTGATTCTATGGGAAATGCCTTTAATGAAAGGGATGGAAGCACAAGGAAGGGAATGAGGTTGAGATGGCTTAGCACTAGAGAGAAACCGAGACTTGGCTTGGTTGAAAGATCTAGAAATCTGTATGTTGGTGTACCCATTAAGATTGAAGGCATGAAGGAGATGGACCATCTCTTGGAAAATATTATCCTCATCACAAATGTGATAGGCCCTCATGGCCAAGGTCTTAAGAATGCCAATTTTTTGGCTGGGGTGATGATGAGAAGACGAGTGGAGGTAGCGATTGGTATGGGTGGCCTTGCGATAAACTCGATGACCAAGAGAGCCATCTGCTTTCTTTATGAGAAGAATGTCAAGGAATGAGAGTTGGTTATCAGTTTCCCATTCCTTGGTGAAGTAAATGCAATGGGATATGCTATTGAGGTGAGCATGAAATTATTCTAATCTCTCAATGTCATGCAGCCAACAAATGTTGGTGTCATCCACATAGCATTTCCACCACTTCGGCTTGAGAGGAAAGGAGAAAAGTGCCACTTCTTTAAAGTGCTCCATGTAAAGGTTGGAAATAACTAGAGAGAGAGGGTAACCCATAGCCACCCCATCAACTTGCTCATAGATCATATCTTGGGAGGAGAAAAAGGTTGATCTTAGGAAAATCTCGACAAGGGAGGGAACTTCGTCATTAGATTTTCTCTTGACAATCTCAATGGCATCCATAATTGGGACCTTAGTGAAGAGTGAGACCACATCAAAATTCACCAAGAGATCATGGTCCTCCAACCTCTTGTCCTTGATGAAATCAACGAAGTGGGTAGAATCTTTGATGAAGGACTCAGATTTGCCAGTAATAGAGTTGATTAATTTAGCAAGGTGCAATGCTAACTTGTAGGTGGGAGAGGCAATGTTGTCCACAATGGGTCTAAGAGGAATGCACTCTTTGTGTATTTTTGGAACACCATAGATTCTAGGCATTATCTCTTTTGAAGGAAGCAAGCGCTTCTTGGTTTCGGCATCAAAAGAGGATGAGGACACTGCTGACTTGACCTTTCTTAAGATCTTGGAGCATGGGTTATGCGTCAATATTTTTTAGTTATTAGTGTCTGAGAGAAGGTCAAGCATTTTGGAAATATAGTTAGACTTTCTCATGAAAATAGTGGCATTTCCTTTGTTCGCTCTGACAATGACCAAGTCATTGTTTCTCATTAAATCATTGAAAACTTTAAGCTTAGACTTGGGAATGTTGCCCTTTGGAGGCTTGGCACATTTAAGAGCAACGGAACAATCCTGCTTGACTTCTTTGGCAATGTAGAGAGGAAGAGATCAAATCATATTTTCAATCTCTACGAGGAAATTAAGGCGAGGAATGGTACAAGGAGAAACAACAAAGTTAAGGGCACGTTTTAAAAAAATAAAAGAGAGGGGATCAAGAAAGGCATCAGACAGGTTAACCGCAAGTTTTCTTTCCCACTCTTGAATGGAGGGAGGAATTTGGTGGGGCCCGTCAGATTGAATGTCAGGAAAGGAAAGAGAAGAGGAAGAATAAGAGAGAAAGGGCGCGGCTCACCACAAAGACAAGAGAAGGGTTGAGATGGAATGGCAGAGTTAGAAACGAGGGGAAAAAAAGGCATGATGGAATTAACCGAGGGAGAGGGATCCTTGATCGAGGATGACCCAACAAAATCTGGTCGATCCAAGTTGGGAGAGGAGGGATGATGGCGATTAGACAGGGGTTGGGTTCGATGACCATTGAAATCTACCAAACTAATAGTGCAATTAATGAGATGAGCTAAAGAAGAGCGATGACACCAAACAGACGTACCATGTGAAGGGACGTTGGATGAAGAGAGGTCCAAATCGAGAGCACAACTGTCTAGTGAGAGGACAATGGAAGGAGTACATTGGGAGGACCGATCATAACTGTCTGGTGAGAGGACGTTGGATGGAGATAGTTGGGAGGAACGGGTGCATTTGTCTAAGTCAACACGTTGCTTGGAAAGACACTAAAAATCTGCGAAGAGATTAACATCTCTCGAACGCTCATTAACACCGTCTAAAGAAACAACAAGATGCTTGTGGTAGCCAGGAGAAACATGGACCAAAGGATCATTTGCAACAAGCTGAGAGGGAGGCACGGGCCTGGGAGTCATCACAGAGGTAGGAGGAAGCATAGGATAAGGAGAACAAGGACGCCCGGTGCCATTCAAGCTCAACTGAATCAGGATGGGAAGCTCATCCCTTGTAAGAGTGGCAGAGATGGGGGCTGCAGGAGGTGTGCAAATGGACACCTGCTCGGTGGAAGCAACTTGAGAAGTGCTCACAAGCGAATCCGAGGAATGCGCAGACCAAGAAGAGGTCCAAGGGGATGTAAAAGTGGCTACTACCAGACTATGAGGAAGACATTTGTGCTGCAGGGAAAGATACTTCATCTTTTGCCTCTTGATACATTCTTCCTGGCACCCAATGGCTCTAGCATGTGTGGAGGTATCCAACCGTATCCACAAGTCAGGTCGCAATGAGGTAGCCAACTCTAAGTGCAATGGACATAATCTAGAATTAAGATGATTGATCAAAGATCTAGTTGATTTGATAACCGTCCTAAGAACGGATAAACTAGCTCGCGAGAAGATTTTGCGAGTGTTATAGCTCCACAGATGATGACTAATTCTAACAAAAGAAGGGATTAGCTTAGAGTCACGACACCTTTTCAGGAAAGCTAGGTCTGCAAATTTCTTTGCAAGCTTGATCCTATGTATCTCAGATTGTTATGATTTGAAACTAATTTCCCTCCCATGAAGGGTATCAATCAAAGAGAAGAGATTTCCACAATCCATGATATTAATTATTAAGAATTTCTGGATTTGATTGTGTTGTGAATTTTTGTATCGACATTTCGAATCACACTCCGTGATCCATCATCAGGATGAGCAATAAGAGAGCACAAGGAAAAATGAATAAAGTTGCAGACCTAAGAAGGTTAAACAAGGGGAAGATGTGGAAGGAAAGAGGTTCAAGGGCACATGTGACAGAATGATGTGATGGAAAATAATAAACAAAGAGGGTAAAATTAAATGAGAGAACTAATAGGAACCAAAAGAAGAGAGGTCCAAAGACTAAAAAAATAAAATAATATTAATAATAATATTAATATTAATATTAATATTAATATTATTAATAATAATAATAATAATAATAATAAGGAAGAGAAAGTGAAAGAAAATGCAAGCAAATAAATAAAAGCAAGCGTGTACATATTCACCTATGAAAAAATAAAAATAAATGAAAATAACACTATATATATTATATATATAGTGTTATTTTCATTTATTTTTATTTTTTCATAGGTGTATATGTACACGCTTGCTTTTATTTATTTGCTTGCATTTTATTTCACTTTCTCTTCTTTATTATTATTATTATTATTATTATTATTTTATTTTATTTAGTCTTAGGGCCTCTCTTCTTTTGGTTTCTCTTAGTTCTCTCATTTATTTTTCCCCTCTTTGTTTATTATTTTCCATCACATCATTTTGTCTCATGTGCCCTTGAACCTCTTTCCTTCCACCTCTTCCCCTCTTTTAAGGTCTGCAACTTTATTCATTTTTCCTTGTGCTATCTTATTGCTCAGCCTGATGATGGATCATGGAGTGTGATTTGAAACGTCAATAAAAAAATTCACAACACAATCAAATCCAGAAATTCTTAATAGTTATTATCATGGATTGTGGAAATCTCTTCTCTTTGATTGATACCCTTCATGAGAGGGAAATTAGTTTCAAATCAAAATAATTTGAGATACAAAGGATCAAGCTTGAAAAGAAAGTTGCAGACCTAGATTTCTTGAAAAGGTGTCGTGACTCTAAGCTAATCCCTTCTTTTGTCAGAATCAGTCATCATCTATGGAGCTACAACACTCGCCACATCTTCTCCCGAGCTGGTTTATCCCTTCTCAGGGTGGTTATCAAATCAACCAAATCTTTGATCAATCATCTTAATTCCAGATTATGTTCGTTGCACTTAGAGCTGGCTTCGTCATTGAAACCTGACTTGTGGATATGGCTGGATACCTCCACACATGCCAGAGCCATTGGGCGCCAAGAAGAATGTATCAAGAGTCAAAAGAAGAAGTATCTTTCCCTGCAGCGCAAATTTCTTCCTCATAGTCTGGCAACAACCACTTTTATGTCCCCTTGGACCACTTCTTGGTCTGCGCATTCCTTGGCTTCCCTTACGAGCACTTCTCAAGTTTCTTCCACCGAGCGGGTGTCCATTTGCACACCTCCTCCAGCCTCCATCTCTGTCACTCTTACCAGAGATGAGCTTCCTATCTGAATTCAGTTGAGCTTGAATGGCGTTGGGCATCCTCCTTCTTCTTATCATATGCTTCCTCCTGCCTCTGCGATGATGGCGAGGCCTGTGCCTCCCTCTCAGCTTGTTGCGAATGATCCTTTGGTCCATGTTTCTTCTGGCTACCACAAGCATCTTTTTGGGTCTTCAGACAATGTTAATGAGCGTTTGAGAGACGTAATCTCTTCACAGATTTGTAGTGTCTTTCCAAATAACGTGTTGACTCAGATAGCTGCGCCCGGTTCTCCCAACTATCTCCTTCCAATGTCCTCTCACTAGAAAGCTACCATCAGTCCTCCCAACGGTCTCCTTCCATCACTATCTCACCAAAAATTTGTGCTCTCGATTCAGATCTCTCTTCATCCAACATCCCTTCACCAGGTACGTATGTTTGGTTTCATCGCTCTTCTTCAGCTCATCTCATTAATTGCACTATTATTTTGGTAGATTGAAATGGTCATCGAGCCCAACCCCTGTCCAATTGCCATCATCCCTCCTCTCTCAACTTGGATCGACCAGATTTAGTTGGGTCATCCTCAATCAAGGAGCCCTCTCCCTCGGTTAATTCCATCATGCCTTCATTGCCCCTCATTTCTAACTCTGCCATTCATGTTCAACACTTCTCATGTCTTCGTGGTGAGCCCTTGCTCTCTTATTCTTCCTCTTCTCTTTTCTTTCCTGACATTCAATCTCACGGGACCCACCAAATTCCTCCCTCCATTCAAGAGCACGGGAAAGTAAACTTGTGGTTAACATGTCCGGTGCCTTTCTTGATCCCCTCTCTTTTAATTTTTTAAAACACGGCCTTAACTTGTTGTTTCTCCTTATACCATTCCTCGCATTAATTTCCTCGTAGAGATTGAAAATATGATTTGATCTCTTCCTCTCAAAAATGCTGAAGAAGTCAGGCAGGATTGTTTTGTTTCTCTTAGACATGCCAAGCCTCCAAAGTGCAACATTCCCAAGTCTGATCTTAAAGCTTTCAATGATTTAATGAGAAACAATGACTTGGTTATTGTCAAAGTCGACAAAGGAAATGCCACTATTGTCATGAGCAAGCCTGACTATGTTTCCAAAATGCTTGACCTTCTCTCAGACACTAATAGCTACAAAATCTTGATGCATAACCCATGCTCCAAGATCTTATGAAATGTCAAGTCAGCAGTTTCCTCGTCCTCTTTTGATACCGAAATCAAGAAGCGCTTGCTTCCTTCAAAAGAGATAACACCCAGAATCTATGGTGTTCCAAAAACACACAAAGAGGCAATTCCTCTTAGACCCATCATGGACACCATTTCCTCTCCCACCTATAAGTTAGCATCGCACCTTGCTAAATTAATCAACCCTCTTACTTGCAACTCTAAGTCCTTCATCAAATATTCTACCCACTTCGTTGATTTCATCAAGGACAAGAGGTTGGATGACCATGATCTCTTGGTGAGTTTTGATGTGGTCTCACTCTTCACTAAGGTCCCAATTCTGGATGTCATTGAGATTGTCAAGAGAAAATCTAATGACGAAGTTGCCTCCCTTGTCGAGCTTTGCCTAAGATCAACCTTTTTCTCCTTCCAAGATATGATCTATGAGCAAATTGATGGGGTGGCTATGTGTTACCCTCTCTCTCCAGTTATTGACAACCTTTACATGGAGCACTTTGAAGAAGTGGCACTTTTCTCCTTTCCTCTAAAGCCGAAGTAGTGGAAATGATATATGGATGACACCAACATTTTTTGGCCGCATGGCATTGAGAGATTAGAAGAATTTCATGCCCACCTCAATAGCATATCCCACCGCATTTCATTCACCAAGGAAATGGAAACCGATAACCAACTCTCGTTCCTTGACATTCTTCTCATAAAGAAACCTAATGGCTCTCTTGGTTGTTGAGTTTATCACAAAACCACCCATACCGACTGCTACCTCCACTCATCTTCTCATCGTCACCCCAGCCAAAACATTGGCATTCTTAAGACCTTGGCCATGAGGGCCTATCGGATTTGTGATAAGGATAATATTGGCCAAGAGATGGTCTATCTTCGTCATGTCTTCAATCTTAATGGGTACACCAACAAACAAATTTCTAGAGATTTCAAGAAATCCAAGTCTCAGTTTCTCTCTAGTTCTAAGCCATCCCAACCTCATGCCCTTCCTTGTGCTTCCATCCCTTTCATTGAAGGCATTTCCCATAAAATTTTCAAGATTCTTCTTAAGAAAGGTCTTTGGTGTTCTTTCAAGCCTTTCTCTTTGGTGAAGAATCACATCCCACCTCTGAAAGACCAAAGGGTCATCTTGCTAGATGCTGGAGTTTACAAGATTGCTTGCTCTTTTGGTACTCCCTATATAGGGGAAACAGGGCGTTCAATTTGCATTAGAATCAAAGAGCAAAGTGCAGATATTAAACATGAGTGGACTCTCAAATTATCTCTAAGCGACCATTCCTCTTCCACCAAACACCATATTTACCTTGAGAACACTCGTGTCTTATGCAAAGAAGATAACTTCAAAAGAAAACTATTGGAAGCCATCAAAATCTTGAATCACCCGACCAACCTTAATCATGATGATGACTGGAACGTTAGTGTTTAATGGCGTCCTCTTTTATCCAATCTTCGATAAACTTTTTCTTCTCTCCCTCTCTCCTCATTTTTCCTCCCCCCGGTCTGTGCTCCTTTCTTCCCCCCTCCTTTTCTTTTTGTCTTTTCTCCCTATCTCCTCATCCTCTCCTTTCCTCCTCCCCTCGGTCCCTTGGTGATTTTTGTCCTTTTCTATCTTCTTTTTTTTTGGATCTTTTCGGTTTTTCACTTGTGACACACACA
>MU218219.1:322061-338174 GCA_018584345.1 Thuja plicata | reverse complement strand
TCAAAAATAGGGTTATCAATCAAGTGCATGAACTCATCCTTGAATGTGTAATCAGGTTTCATCATAGATCCCATATGAGTGGCTATGCTGATATCTCCTATTGTTTCCTTCTTACAGTAAATATATGCGCGGATATCTTCTACGTGAACAACACCTAACGGGGTTTTGGAGAAAGCTCCTTCCACATCATCCAATATGGATTTGAATGGATGCTTCTTGAATACAAATCTCTTCCTCTCTGCAATATCAAATACTACTGGAGTCACCATACTTACTTGGAACTTGCTTAAGTAGGGTTTTAAGAAATTTCAAAATGGCGCGACTGCTAGGGTTCCGTTCCAAACTTCTTAACCGTGCTTTAACTGCCAAATCTGTTATGCTTCCATGCTTTGATGCTCAGTGCTCCAGTGCTCTCCAAATTTTGTGATCTCGAATGCAAGTGTGAAGAGGATCGAACACTTAGTTTCTTTTATAAAATCTACCGCATTTAATGTTTGCAACCGTACGCAAATTACATAGAGAATTTGCAACTTTGATCCCGACGCATTTGAGACAATGCGTGTATGCATACTACAATATTATGTGCTTATAACCATGAATCCATAGGCGCATACTCAGAGGTGAGTATACCAGCCGCGCAGGGGTCTTGAGCTAGAATAGCTCCCCCTAAGACCAAGAAGGTCTATTCAAGCAAAAGTAGAGGGTGTGTCCACTATGGATGCATCAACTACTTTGTCAACATCATTGTCCTTCTTTACCTCAACCCAAATTTTTCTTGAATCTTCTTTTTCTTGAAGAAACTTGACTTCTCCTTCTTCAAATAGTGATTTCTTAGGATCCTCTTGCTTTTGAGTTCTAGATCTACAAAACCTTGAGATGTGTCCAGCCTTTCCACATGTGTGACAAATGATAGGAGGTCTGATGCTCTTGTTTATCATGCTGCACTGCTTTGTTGTGTGTCCATTTTAGTTACATATCTGACATGTGGTGTTCTGCAAATTTCTTTGAGGTTGATTTCTCTGATTGTTTTGATTCATTCTTCTTTGATTCTGCTGTGACTGATTTCTTTGATTTGTTCTGCAATGTATAGCCATGTGACCAAATTTATTATAGGAGAAACAGTAACCATTGAAAGGTCTTACCTCTTTGCAATCTCTTGCCAAATGACCATGTTTGTTACATGCATAACAAGTTATGTTAACTTTCTTGATTTCCCCTTTAGGTGGATCTGTTTTAATCTCTTCAACTTTTTCAATTTTATTTGCTTCTGAAGATGCTTCATGATCTTTCTTTCTTTCTTGCAATGAATTGACTTCAATTTGTGCTACACTGTATCCAAGACCAGTAGTGTCGCCTTTTTTCTTTTGTGCATTAAGCTGAGATTGAAGTGAATCAGAACTTGAGTGGAGTTTATCAATTTTATCCTTTGCTTCTGTTAATTCAGATTCCAATTTCTTCTTTATGTTTTCCAATTCCAGGACTTTCATGTTTGCTTTCAAGAGTTCATCATCTAGTTGTTTGCTTTCATTGATCTTTTCTTCAATAGTAATTTGACTGTCTATGAGCTGTTCATCCAGATTTTCAATTTTCTCTTTTAGAGACATATTCTCTTCATTGAGCTTTTTGACCATTTTCGCTAGATCACTTGTAGAACAATCTTTCAAATCTTTTCTTAATTTCTTGATAAGCATTTGTGAGCCATCAACTTTCAGTCTAAGTTATTCATTTTCTTTTTCAGATCTATCAAGATCTTCAAGAGTTGCTTCAAGATTCTTTTTTAAATATTTTGCTTATACTGAGTCCATGATCTCCTCAAGTGGTTAAACTTTGTTTCAGAGGACCAGAGCTCTAATACCAATTGTTAGAAACACTAAGAGGGGGGGGGGGGGGGGAANGGGGGGGGTGAATCAGTGTTTGTCTATTAATTACTTTTCAGCAACTTAAACATAAGTCAAACTTACATAGAATGAAGCTTAACATAAGAACTCATAACACAAGATATGATTACGGGGAAACCTTGATCAAAGGAAAACCCCGGTGGGAATCAGTACCCACAAATATTGTACTAGTATTATGAACCTGTTAAAGTTCCTTTGCCCTGTTAGAAGCAGTCTTTACAATATGAGTACAATGACCCGGTTAAAGGTCTAACCCTGTTAGGATTCTTTTACAAAACCCTGTTAAAGGTATATGGCTCACTGCCCAATAGGATGAAGGCTACAACCTTCTGAAAGTTTATATACACTATATCAAAAGTGAACTGTTGTGATGACACTGTTGTCTAATCAGTTCCGTGTATGCGCAAATGCTCTTACTCTCTTCAAGAGCTATATCATATACTGACTTCATCATACTGCTCTTCTATATCTTCCTCTTGCATAATAATCAACACTTGTAACATAACTTTACATTACAAACTTATATGTTTATATCTGAATAGGCGTGACCCAAAACAAGACTCTAGTCAGCCCTAAAAACAAAATACACAACTCAGCTCAAGCGTGTTTACAACAATGCTAATTACATTATTACAAACATATAATCAAAGGCGCTTAGCCATTACATAACAAAATAATTCACGCTGATTAAAACACTAGTCGGCTTTCATGCTCTGTCTTCTTAACTGCTGGTCTACTGATCTGTCTGTAACTTCACCATACTATTGTTTCATACTATGTGTGTCTGCATGTAGCATGTACATGTGTCATACAACATATATCTGAATGCGCATAAGCTGACTCGAACTCTCGCACGTGCGCTGATGTGTTGATCACTAAATATCTATGTCTGCCCTATTTTCCATACTTAATCATTTTGTCTTTCATGACAGAAACTAAACCTGACTTTGTTGCCATGATGACAACACAAAATGAGTCATGCATCCTCAGGAAGTCAACTTGCCAACACAACTCTCGGTCCTTGACATTCTTCTCATAAAGAAACCTTATGGCTCTTTTGGTCGTCGTGGTTATTGCAAAACCACCCATACCGACCGCTACCTCCACTCATCTTCTCATCATCACCCCAAAAAAAAAATTGGCATTCTTAAGACCTTGGCCATGAGGGCCTATCACATTTGTGATAAGGATAATATTTGCCAAGAGATGGTCCATCTCCGTCATGTCTTCAATCTTAATGGGTACACCAGCAAACAGATTTCTAGAGCTTTCAACCAAGCCAAGTCTCAGTTTCTCTCTAGTGCTAATCCATCCCAACTTCATACCCTTCCTTGTGCTTCCATCCCTTTCATTGAAGGCATTTCCCATAAAATCACCAAGATTATTCTTAAGAAAGGTCTTCGGTATGCTTTCAAGCCTTTCTCTTTGATGAAGAATCGCATCCCGCCTCTGAAAGACCAAAGGGACATCGTGCTAGTTGCTGGAGTTTACAAGATTGCTTGGTCTTGTGGTACTCCATATATAGGGGAAGCAGGGCATTCGATTTGCACTAGAATCAAAGAGCACAGTGTAGATATTAAATATGAGCAGACTCTCAAATCAGCTCTAGCCGACCATTCCTCTTCCACCAAACACCATATTTTCTTTGAGAACACCCGTGTCTTATGCAAAGAAGATAACTTCTTCAAAAGAAAACTATTGGAAGCCATCAAAATCTTGAATCACCTGACCAACCTTAATCGTGATCATGGCTAGAACATTAGTGTTTCATGGCATCCTCTTTTATCCAATCTTCGCTAATCTTTTTCTTCTCTCCCTCTCTCCTCATTTTCCTACCCCCCGACCTGTGCTCCTTTCTTCCCCCCTCCTTTTCTTTTTGTCTTTTCTCCCTATCCTTTCGTCCTCTCCTTTCCTCCTCCCCTCGGTCCCTTGGCGAGTTTTGTCCTTTAATATCTTCTTTTTTTTTGGGTCTTTTTTTATTTTTCACTTGTGACACACACACACACACATATATATCTATATGTATATATTTATGCATATATACATATTTTATATATGTATATATATTCATATATACATATACATATATATACGTGTGTGTGTGTGTGTGTGTGTAAGGAATATATTCACAATTACATATGCTATTTCTATAATTATATATATAGTGTCATTTTCCTTTATTTTTATTTTTTCATAGGTGTATATGTACATGCTTGCTTTTATTTATTTGCTTGCATTTTCTTTCACTTTCTCTTCCTTATTATTATTATTATTATTATTATTTAGTCTTTGGGCCTCTCTTCTTTTGGTTTCTCTTACTTCTCTCATTTATTTTTCCCCTCTTTGTTTATTATTTTCCATCACATCATTCTGTCACATGTGCCCTTGAACCTCTTTCCCTCTTTTAACCTGCTTAGGTCTGCAACTTTATTCATTTTTCCTTGTGCTCTCTTATTGCTCATCCTGATGACGGATCACAGAGTGTGATTCGAAACATCGATACAAAAATTCATAACACAATCAAATCCAAAAATTCTTAATAGTTATTATCATGGATTGTGGAAATGTCTTCTCTTTTTTCTTTCATTTTACCAAAATCAGCAAACCTTTGGTTATTTTCCATGAATCTAAAGAAAAAATGAACATTACAGCCTTGTGCATAAAGCTGACTTACAGAAATTAGAATTCTTTAAGAAAAGGAACATGACGTACATCTCTCAAAATCCATTTACTACCATTTTCCGCGATAATAAAATATCACCCTTTCTGACAATGTCACATTTTTTGTTATCTCTAAGCAAAACTTTACCAAACACACCTTCTTGATAATTTGTGAAAGCACTCCGACATGGAGTAGCATGGAAAGAGGCTCCAAAATCTAGAATCTAGGAACTTGCATTTGTGTAACCAGCTGCAAGAACCAATACACCATCATCCTTAACAACTGTAGTTTGTGCTCCATCTTTTATCACTCTATCTTGGGCCTTTTTGTATTTCCAACATTTGTTTTTTGTATGTCAGAGTTTACCAGAAAACCAGCATGTACCGTTTCTACCTCTTGATTGTGACTGATGTGTGGAGTGAGACCTTCCATTGTTGTTTTTCTGCCTCTTTCTTGACTCCTACCTCGATTGCTTGTGCTAACCACTGTTAATGCAACCTCATCAAATTTAAGTTTAATTTTGGCAGCCACTGAAGTGTTGACTGTCATTACCACTCCTTCCCAACTATTCGGCAATGAACATAGCAGTAGAATAGCTTTCATTTCATCATCTAATGTTATGCCTACTGAAATCAATTGAGAAAGTAATGTATTGAACTAATTGAGATGATTAGACATAACTCCTCATTCTTTCATTTTCAGATTGTTTATCTTTTTCATAATGAATACCTTGTTCGATGCTGAAGCTATCTCATATAATGAAGATAATTTATACAATAGCTCTTTTGTTGTCTTCTCTGTTGAGATATTGAAGAGCACATGGCTTGAGAGTGATAGAAAAATCGTTGCCCGTGCTTTCTGATCGAGCTTCTCCCATTATTCTGGCGTTAGTGTTCCTTGACCCTTGGTCTCTCTTTGCAACACGGCTGACAGATCCTGCTTAATCAATAATGATTCTATCAACACTTTTTATAACCCAAAATTTTGGCCATCACCAATTTCAAGAAAATCAAAACAAGCTTTCACAGCTCTGATACCAATTGTTGATTTCGAATTTTAAATAGAATGCAGAATAAATGAAAAATACAGAATTGCAGTCAAAGACATACACACATAAAGAACACAATAATTTATAGTAGTTCACTTTTGCAAAATACATCCACTTTCAATGGAGGGATTCTCAGATTTTATTTAATCTATTGTTTTCACATAAAACTCTGTCGCTGTTTTAATAGCAGCTATCTATATAGAAAAACAAGCCCCTTTCCCACCTTCTTCTGTCACTTCCAAAATTAGCCAAGGAAGCCTAACAGTCAGCTGTTTGCAAGAACTGCTGTTACAAGGAGGAAGGGCATATTTCCTGTCAGAGCAGCCAGAGCAGTTACATGAATAATTGGGTTGCACCACCCAACACTTTAAAGCCTACTTAACTTGTATGTATAGCAATTTTCAATTCCGCTCCTTAAAAATTATACGAGAGCATAATTAAATAATAATAACAATAAATAACGACATCTACTACTCTACCTTCAATGTGAATGGATGCCTATTTATTCTTTCATCCCCAAACCTTTTCCAATCGTGTGTCGCCTCGTCTGTTTTGATTCCTGCTGCTTTAATCTGCTCTACCATGGCTCCTCTTTTCTTCTTCCCTGTGATGATGCTTTCTGTTTGCATCTTTTCCATTTCCGCTCTTCCTCATTCTCTCAATAATCAATACCAACAACAACAACAATTGCTGTTACGATTCAAAGCAGCCATTTCCCACAATAGCACCGCTTCTCTGCCAGACTGGACTCCCCATGTCCCCCTCTGCAATTGGTCTGGTATTACCTGCGATCCCTCTTTTCCCACTGTCCGTGCAATCAATTTATCGTATATGAATCTACATGGCACAATTTCTCCTGTGCTGGGGAATCTCTCCTCTCTTCGATCCCTGGATCTGTCCAACAATGCCCTCACCGGTCACATTCCACCTCAACTGAGTCGCCTCACAAGCCTAAACTTTCTTTCTTTACGAGTAAACAATCTCACAGACACCATTCCCCCTTCCTTAGGAAATCTCTCTGCCTTAGTTGAATTGTATTTGGGATTTAATTATCTTACCGGCACCATTCCCCCTCAATTGGGAAATCTGTCCGCCTTAGTCTTTTTCGGTTTGGCACAAAATGGTATCACGGGCAACATTCCCCCTTCTATAGGAAATCTCTCAAAGTTGAGTGAGTTATTTTTGTCAAAGAACCAGCTTAGTGGAAAAATACCAGATTCTCTCGAGAGCCTTCACCAGCTAAGGTTTATTTATCTAGATCACAACAAGCTAACAGGGGAGATACCTGATAGTTTACAAGGATGGTGCATGTTGGAGAGGCTTTACTTATCTTACAATAATCTATGGGGAGAGATACCCCGTTGGATTCACTGAGTCCAACAAAGTTTGCACTTAAAGAATCTATTGGGTATATTGCTCCAGGTTTTTTTTTTTGAGTTTTCTTTATAAGACACTATATTCATTTTCTTTAATAGTCTTTTAAGAATTTAATGAGGGTAGGAGTTGGACGAGATGTTTATAGTTATGAAATTCAGATATTAGAGATGGTTAGAAGAAACTGGATGAGGCCAAATAACATGATGTTTGTGGGAAACATGAACTTGTCAGCATTTTCAAATAGACCAGTAGCTATTGCTAACAGATGTGAATGAAAACATGGAATACGATAGATTTCTTCTTCCATGGCAGTCAGTGTTCTAAGTTTAGATGTATATAAATTTATTAAGAAGTTTTAGTCCCTTATGTCTCCTATTTTCAAGTTTGACTTCCATCACAGCCTTCTTTAAGATTGTAAGCTCTTCCAGTTTTCATGTCTATGTGTTATACTAGTTTGAGAAAGTATATATATTTTTGTGCAACATCATCTTAAATTTACATTATTTCCTCTCATAGTTATTTGCATAAAGGTCAATATTTTCCCCATTTCTTTGGTATTGATTCATCTCCAAGTTCAAAAATATGAGATAAATCTGGGTACCATATCAAAGACGATATATTCATTTAAAAGTCATCTGATTCTTTTTACAGTTTTCTGAAAATTTTCGAACAGTAAAATAAACTATAATATTATTGCATACGCTCTTTACTTGAGCACTCAAATCTGACAAAATGTGTCTTACACTAGATCAATTGCATCAAAGTTGTGTAGTTTGCACAACCTTTCCTAAATATTGGCCTTTGGACCTTGTAAAGCAGTATTGAAGGGCAGTCTTGACTGCAATGTAATAGAAATCTCACTCTGCAAAATGCCTGATAAACAGAATAATTATTTGGCATTATCAATATGGTCTGAGTTGGATTTAAGGTCAGCTCACTCTGAAGATTTCCTAAGTTATGTAGACAGTTAAGTTTTCTGTAGGTACATGCTGCAGAGACTACCTATCATGTAAACATTATAATTTTCTATAATGGATTTGGAATTTTCATGAATTGAATCCAGGTCAAGGAGAAGAATTTGTTAAATAATTTGTCACGACGTGTGTAAGATTCTGAGTTTTGTATAGATGTCCATGTTGAAATATATTGAGCTACAAAGTTGGTACTACACTGATGTCCTGGACAATATCATGCAAGCCCCAGCGGATATTTATAAAGGAGGCGAAATTTCTTTAGAATTGTGATGTAAGATTTCTCTCTGTCTGCCYACATCTYTTTATTAAMCGTTAATATGTTCAGACAKTTTAATTTAAAGGGTAGGATGTTCATTGTGTATATATTTAGACCATGGGAAGTATAAAGGCAGTGCCAAAAGCCTTGSGTTGATTAGGCACAACCTTATTCAAGGCACTTTCTCAAAATTCTCTCATTCCACGGATTAAATTTAGCAGTTTCTTTGAAAGATAGTTCTATGGAATATTTCGCCAGCTAGGGTTTTTAGGGGCTTCATGATTTGAAGGGAAGAATTGCTCAAGTTTAATTGGAATCTTTTTTTAGAGAGCATAATTTTCATTTAACTATTTGAAACATTGAATAGTTATTGAGTGGAGCACAACAATAAACCAGTATTATCTTGTAAAAATTATCTTCTACAATCTATATTGTTTGCTGTTGTTGTTTTTTAATGCATTTTCTATCAACATTCTAATTCACACTCAAGATAAATTTACAACGAAAAAGTCTACAATCATAGAATAGATTGAAAAATCTGTCTAAACAAAAACCCTTTTCCAATAAATTTAACGTCTTAATTGACATTTATGAATGTGCTGGTGTAGTGGAAGAATAAAGAATTGCAAGCTATAGATATTACAATTGAAATCTATAACAGCTTAAAGCTGCTACACATGTCCCATAACCCAGTGGAAAGAATAACCCACTTATAGTAGATAAATTGCACCCCTGGCAGCTTGTTGGAAATAATCCCAACTAATACCTGCCCTTCCTGTCATTCCACCAAATCCTCCGTATGCATATTAATATTTCACAGCGACTTCTGTCAACTCAGAATCCTCCATTTTGCAGAGATATCTCAGCAACCATTAAAACTAATCTTTCTTGGATTTGTGTGAATCTCCTCAGTACAATCTGCAAGTTTTAACACATTTTGTGCCTGGCATAAAATTTATTTTTTTAATCTTAGCTTCTATTTCTCTGATGTTATTATAGGGAAGAGTACCAGTAACCCACATGGGGTCCAATAACAGTGACGTTTTTGTCATTTTGATTCCTCAATTACTAATATTAAAGGATTTTCCAAAATGATAACTTTTTTGGATTGATAATTGACCCATTTCTACTAAGAAAAATCGTCAAAATCCACACACAGTTTACGATCTTTTCCCCCAAATGTATGACTTTGTATTTTGATTCCACTCCTTTGTATGTGAGCTGCATTTTCTATAAGGTGCTTTGCATCAGTAAGAAGTATTAAGTTCAAATGTAATGGTGAGAGCTGAAGCTCTCATAGTATGTAATGTTTCTTTTTATAGAGAATACGCGCAACAAACAGCGAGGAGGATCCCATTTTAATGTTATACGCAGTCATTGTCTATATTTGGTATAGCATGAAAATGGCGGCCTTCTCATAGTCTACCAACCCTTTATTCTACTGTCCACCAGATATCACCTACAAATGGCGGCCTTCTCATAGTCTTAATAGTTTAATATTTCACTTTTTTTTCTTTACCCCTTTTATCTGTATGGTGAATTCTATTAGGAAATAATGTTAGATTAGTTAGTTAGGAAGTTCTTTCCTGTAAACTTAACCTGTTTCTCTGCAATGGTTTGATCTTTAATTTTAATCTGCTCACCATGCCAACAAGCTCTCCTGAACTTGAAAAGTTTTAAATTTAGTTCTATAAATACTTTTGTCCTCTGTATATACAATGATATGAACATACAATTCAGACAGAACACATGATTAATTGGCCTCAATTTGTCATCTTGATTGCTACGAAATCTCTATCTATCCAATGCCGTCATATTGGGAAATAGGTCATTTATCATCGCGAAATGCGAGGGAAAAAATAAATGTTTATGAATGTAAATTAATTTTTAAATTTATATCCTTTAAATTTTCTTGCTATTATTTAATTCAATTTTTTTATTGTGTTAATTTGAATGCATCCTTTTACATTTTGCAACCATATTATTTTTGTGTTAGCCCATGCTTATTAGGACAATATTTTTTCCTATTTTTAACTATGTGAAAACTTGGTTGGAGCCCTTAATGTAGAGGATTTTGCATAAATTTCTTTATTAAATGTTCATTATGTTTTGTTTACTAAATGTTCATTATGTTTATCTTCACAAAAAAATATTTTTGGCTTGTCTATTTAGATTGGTTCTCAGCTATGAAAGATGTACATTTCCTAAAATAACATTATAAATAACTAATTTATGCATATTTTATAATATATGTGCAATACACCCAAAGATATCCTTATGCATTGTATATATACAACTAGCACTTGCACTGAAATGAGGTGCAAGGGATAAGCCGATAGGTCTTTGATGTGAAAGCGTAATTGAAGGTTTACATATTAAAAGAAGTGTATTTAAGTATCATTCTAAAAACAAGTGTCACTATAGCTAATTCTATAACATCATACACAAGTGAAGTAACATGTTCCATATCACAATTGCTTCCTCAAAGGAAGGTGCTCCAAATGCCCTCACCGAGTCTATACAATTTAATAAGGTCTGGTTGCAACACAAACTTACTTAATCTGCTAAATGCCACAAAATGTCATATTTTTATCACTAAGAAAATATGAGTGTCAACACTCAGTATCACTGATAAACGAACAAGGACTGGGAAATGAGTTTTAAATCAATGTGAAAAAATTGTGCATTAAATTTTATTGTCGCCATTTCAAATCATGCAATGCTAAGAGGTTTCCACAATCTATTGTATAAAGAGAATTGTTGTGTCTAGATTCAATTGCGCAAAAGATTTTTGCATCAACATTTAGAATCACACTTTGTGATCCATCATTAGAATTAAGAGAGCCAATAGAATTATTTATGATAGATCATAGAGTCTGACCTAAAAGATTGATGAGCAAATCTTGTATACAATTGAATTTAGAAATAGCATTCTCTTTATAGGACTTTTGTAAATCTATATTTTTTACATTTACTATATTAGAAAGTTAATGAAACAATGTTCTATCTTCAAAGTAACATGCGAAATCAAATGATAATAAAACATAGATATATGAATGAAGTAACACAACAGAGCCCAGAGTTGACTACAAGATACTTCTTCTCACTTGTGTAGCTTGTCAATCATCATTGAGAGTCATAGTACAACTTCAATCCCTCTTTCATGTGTAGAGGTTGAGCCTCTTATTAGGTGGATTTGTTATTAACATTTTTGTAGTTTCTATTCCCAATTCTTTAACTATAATAGTTGAACAGAAAGAAAGATTAAAAAAAAATCTTTAATTGTCTTGTCAATTGTTAGCACTTAGCTAAGTAAAATTGATAGATTTTCCATTATTCTAGCATAAGGAAATGCACTGATAGAAAGGGTAAATTTTCTTACAAATTCAATGTCAAAATAATTATAGTTTTCAAAAGAAAGAATGAAATTATGTTAATGTCCACACATGACAAAACATAGACCAATGAGAGTCAAATTGTAAACCAGTTATAATATAATAACTATAGGAAAACACCTAGTTGAAGAAAGGCAACTCAGCTCATAGAACTATATGAGGTAAATAAAACAAAAAGAGGTAAATTAGAAACAATCAAATCCCTACCCATGGAATATAAGTAATGATTTAATATAGTCCAAGTTGAGGAAAAAGAAAGAGATTAATGTCAGAGACCAGTAATGTCACATATATGTAGCAATTCTTTTGCTGGGAACCATTATTTCAATAAAATATTGTTCATGTCTAATGATACACCTTCTAGTATAAAGAGAGAGAAACTTGTTCATGACTAATTATTACATAAAGATGCAGATCTTTCATTAGAAAGGGAATAACAAAATTCATCACTGCCTTGGGAAGCACAAGAACCATGAAGTCATTAAACTTCTAAGACCTTCCATTTATTGGAAACCAACATTTATTGGTGACCCAAGGAGAAGAATCCTTCTATAAATATAAGAACAAGCAATGATTGTAACTAACAGTTATAATCATCTACTCTACACAAGTCACAACATTTTTGTAAAAAATAATAGTTGTGAGAAATATTTATGGTCCCAACTATATAGTGAATAGTAATGAAGGGGTTCTATCAATACTTGGGATTTACAGTTCCAATACCTCTCGACTCTAGAATCTATATTGTAGTCACTATCAATCAATCATAGGAGACATCAAAAATAACTTTAATGTTGAAGTAAATAGCTTTATAAGCGTCATTTGGTATCTAAATATTTTCAAGAACAAAGTAGGCATGATAGAAGACAAACAAAAAGACATTGTTGAAATAAATAACTTTATAGACGTTATTTGGTGTTTCAATATTTGTCAAGAATAGGGTAGCTCAACTAATGTCATTATGAAGTTCATAGAAAAAACATCAATCATGGCCTACAGAGATTGTGAAGATCAAGGCATCTTAAGTATTTTACAATTCAAATACCTCTCTTTCAGAAGATTAAGAACTGTCATGTGATACAATTCAAGAAGATAACCACCTATTGATTTTCTATGCGTGACAACTCCAAATTAAAAAAATTATGTTATAGGATTTAGTGGAACCGCATGGTGGGAGGATATGTAGAACAAACTGGATATCTAGTAAATGGACCTGCAAGAAGATAAACATTGAAAAATGCATCATTAACTGAGTAAAAATAAGCTACATCCAACATACACCGATCAGACAAGCTGGCAAAAAGGCTAAGAAATTAGAAAAATATGCAATCGACAAAGGAATTCTTCAAAAAAGTGCTACTACCTCCCAAACGACAAAAGAAAGTTTACCTTTACTGGCATCAAGACTTGTACGAGTCAAGATCGGGCTCTATAAAACAAATTCTTCCCATACAAAAAATGGGTTTGGATGAATGTGCTTGTATGACATATGGGTACCTACCAGATGACAAACCCTACGACCTAAAATATGGAAAAACATGGAAAAATTCATGAAAAACTTGAAAAATTGAATGCAAAGGTGAAGTTAATCAGTTACTTACCGAAGGCAGGTAATCATGTGGTCATCTGTGCCTCTGCATGCGCTTGACTTGTGCTCTACCACTGGAACCACCATTTTTTCTCAGATAAGGCTTCTCAAATTTCAAACTTGGATAGTGAAAATGATTTGAAAATGACCCCTCCGGGCCTTATTTAGGTTTTGACCTAATTTTTTGAAATTCCTCCGATGGACGTGAAAATTGCACCCTTAGCTAATTGGACAGCTTTGAATCCATTTTCAGGACCGAAATTAAAATCCAGTCATATTTTGATATTCAAAAAATTCAGATTAACCTATTTTCTCAAATGCAGTTGATTGTTGACACTTTCCTCACAAGATTTCACTTTGAGATTAATCCTAATTGATTCTGTCAAGCACTTCCTAATTCAATCTAAAAAGTCAACCTTGGTAAACTCTTGGTCAACATTAGTCAACCAGACCTCAAATAAGGCTCGCACCTAATTCCCTCAATTCTTTTTTGATCTATCAGGCTTGTGGCTCTCCCCTCCTTTTGATTTTGCTCCCAAGGGGGCAGCACCATTACATCAACAATTTGATTCACATCAACAAGTTCAATCTCTAGGGGCATATCAGGTTCATCACACCATATCAATCTAATAACCCCTCTCAATCAGGTAATTGGCTTCATCAAAACCCATATCAAGTCAATTATCCCAAACAATCAATCGAATGGAAATCAGTTTCATCGCTTCACATCAAGTTGAATGCTCGAACTCTTCTATCATTATTCTCTCAATCAAGCCTGGAGCTTATATTCTCGGGTCTCTCTATCATTCTTTTCTCAATCAAGCCCGAAGTTGATATTTCTCGATCTCCCTATTAGTCTTCGTTCAATCAAGTCTGGAGTTGATATCTTCAAAATTCAATCGATCTTCGTTCAATCAAGTTCTGATTAGTGGGATAGTTTCATCGCTTCATATCAAGTTATTTCCTGATCCAATCAAACAATCATATGTTCTTTGAATCAGTGTACTTCTCGCACATCAATTCAAAGAGGGGCAAATGTAATCACCTAAATTTGGTCTAGCAAACCTATAGCCCTTATTTTGATTAATTGGTCCTAATAAATCTTAAATCAAAGACATTCATAAGCTAGACCCTAAACCCTAATTATGAGAGAACTTAATCAAATTTGTTTACATGATCTTAATCCTAACTTGTTGAATCAAATCATCAATCCTAAAGCCTAAAATATTTAAATTGCATAAAACATTAGGATAAGTCAAAAATTTCTTAAAGTCCCTTTTAAATCAAAAGGGACCCATTCACACATGTGTGAGCACATGAAAATCAAATAAAATAAATAAAAAGGGAAAATACCAACTTTGTCTTATTCTCCACAAGGTTGGCTAATCAAATCACTTGGATCAAGCTCACATGGGTTGAGGGAAGTTGCATCTCAACCAATCCTCCCGTATGAATCTCAACTGTCCATCTCTTGGAATTTCCTATAAAAGGGATAACTCCCTTTGCTCAACATAACAAGAAGATTTGGAGAGTAGAGTTATAATGCAATTTTCATTCTATGGTTTTATTGTGCACTCATAGCTCTTGCTTTCATAGTAGTTTACTTGCATATGCATTTGTAGTTCCATTTCTTAGGTTAATGGCATCTTAGCTTCCTTTCATAGTTAATGGTAGATGTATTGTTCATATTCTTGATAGTTTACATTTCCATTTTAGCTTTATTCTTGATGGTTACTATGCATTTAGCTTCCTAGATTATGCATTTAATTTTCAAAGCTTTTTGAGGGAAAAGCATGCAAGTATATGCATTTTTTCTCATTCTTGCATTTGAATCTTCCATTTTGGGGTAGTCAAGTCACTGATTCTCCATGTCCATTCTGATGGGCACTCATGAGAATCACACTCTCTTCAACTAGAAATAAATAAGTTGATTTCAAGGGTATTGATGCAATGTTTGATTCTTATTTTGATGCTAACCCCTTTTGATGTAATGGTTTATTGAAGTGTTTGGTTGCAGATTTGATAACATATTTTACCACACACAGTATGTAACTGACTAGAACAAGAAATATCGATGGGATATTAGTATACCCCAACTGATCATTTTCAACTAGGTAAGATATGTTAACATTAATGACAACATTAATCACATTTTGCTACCAAGACATGCCCTTTGGACTCAAGAATATTGAAGCCACCTATCAACGTGTAATGATTGTAATTCTTCATGACCTCTTCCATGACACCATGGAGGATTATTTTAATGACCTTATAGGGAAATAAAAAACTAAAGGATCACACATTCCAGTACTTACTAAGATTTTAATGAGTGGAGAAATATAAAGTCTGTCTAAATCTAAATAAATGTTTCTTGGTGTCACATCTATAAATTTGCTAAGTTATATTGCATCGCAATGAGGAATCAAGGTGGGCCCTAAGAAATTCAAAGCCACCTAGAAATGCCACATCTAAAGAACCTTAAATATCTCCACAACTTACAAGGCAAGCTTCAGTCCATCTATCACTTTATTGCACAACTTACTGATAAGTGTCAACCATTTTCTCATCTTCTCTACCAGGATGTCAAATTCTTGTGTGATTGTGTAATGTCCCCGCTAGGGAACCCATAAGGAATCAGGTCTTATGACCAAAATTGCAACTAAATTTTTTTATTTTTTTTACATCATTACTACTCCACATTTACATTCCTTAAGGTTCCCTTAATGAATTTCATTTACTAACACATTTACATTACTTATCCAAATTAAATTTCATTTCCTTTCTTTACTTTCACATTTAGAATTTAAGAGATAGGGTAAGAAAATAACATTTCATTTACAATTATATTCCTTACTTTATATACTAATTCCATTTCTCCTTCCTACACATTGAATAACTATTCATTACAAATCACA
>MU218219.1:258572-268617 GCA_018584345.1 Thuja plicata | reverse complement strand
TGAAACAAATCTATCTCAAATATCAGCTGACTGTTCTGAGCACAATCTCCTGCAATTTAGAACTCTCTGATCAACTTTGGATACACTGCAAACTGAGCAAAATATCACTCTTCTGAAAATTAGCAACTTGGCTCTGAAAACTGAAAGCACGGTGAATGAGAATGAATGCACCATCAACTCCTTATAGCCGTCATTCAGAGTACGGAGCTCATAATTTGGAAACATCAGTTCTGCCATTAATTCGCCATGCTATGAACTTGAAAAACCTAGCCGTAGTTGCTGAGCTTGACAGAAAATCAAATTTTCAAAAATGAATCCTCGGAGCAATCATATAACGTTTAAGAGAGCTGACATGTCACATTCTAATTCGTTGTCTGTCTCACATCTCAGCTACTCTTTTTACACAGTAATCAAAATATGAGCCTGTGATTGGTTGCCGGGAGATTTACTCTGTCACATCAAAAAACTACCGCCATTTTTTAGATCTTGTGATCAGGCGACTGGATTAAGTCTCTTTGTCGCGGGCCTCTGTTATTAACCATGGTTCCATCTCAAGACTTGGCGACAATGTTCTTTCTTAACTTTGGCTGACCCAAGTGATCATCTGGCGATCACGCGACATAACTGAAATCATAGTCACGCATAGTTAACAGTAACTCATCATTCATTCTGAGATCTTGCGACTAACCGTTACCATTAACCTTTACGGTTATCTCCCTGTCGCTGAGTGTTTAATTTCTGTTTCAAGACTTCGCGACAATGCCTAGTCGCCCAGTCGNGAGATATAAGCCCTGAGCATTCAACTTTACCTTAACATGTTATAAGCGCCCCCTTTTCACTTCTGACGACTGCGCGACATACCCTAATCGCCAAGTCGGGAGGTCTTTTCCCCTGGGGCACTTTTCTTCTCAGACTTCGCGACCAACGTTGGATCTTCTGATTCTTTCATTTGACGGCTGTCGCTTAATCGCTCAATGTTTCTTACATGCCCTTAAATCATTTCCAGACATCGCGACAGAAGGCAAAGCACCTTTGTCTCGAAGTCGCTGAATCCATTTTCTCCTTCTCGCGACCATGCAATAATTTTTTAAACGTCCACCCGTCATACGACACATGTCACTCGATCATTGGTTCACTTACTGCATACTGGAGAACTGAGTCATCGTCTTGTTATGGCGACATCCTGACTAAGAAATACTGCAAAATTCAAACGGTTAGTCACGAAGTCTCGGTCAAGATCCCTTAACCGCTGTTTCATTTCGAGACCACGCGACTGAAGGCCTGCCTTAACTGTTAGCTTTGGCTTGATTTGGCGATAACGCGACATGAAGTAATCGCGAAGTCTGAAGACATTTTGATAACTGTTAAGAACTTTCCTCGATCACCCGACTAAGCAGTGGGTCCCTTTTACATAAAGCCTTATAACATAGTTATTCTGCGACTACCCGATATAAAGAAATCGCTGAGTCTTGTAACACTGAAGGAATATTTTGATTTTGAATGAGACCTTGCGACACAAGGAAAACGCCAAGTCGGGAAGAGCTAAGGAATATTCGGCTGGAGTAATGCGATGAGGCGACTTAATTGAAACACATGCCTTAAGTGAATGGAAAAAGTAACTTCGAAACAAAAAGACATGACCTAGGGTTTAAAATCATCATTTAACACTTGGAAGATTAAGGGTTTTCAGGGTTTTTGCATAATGAGCTAGGTTAAGACTTGAAAACCTGAAACTTGACAGAGGTAAGGCAAAAATGAACAAGAGATAACAGAATTTGAGCACATCAGAACTCAGAGAGCAGGACAAGGGACCAGGAAAACTACCAAAATAGGAAATACAACCAACAGAGACCAAGGGTGCACACCTTGTAACAATCCCCCCAACTCAATTGCGTTGATTAAACCTATGATCTTGGCTCTGATACCAATTGTTGTCTTTCGTTGCTACAAAATATCGACATGTTAATGCTTGATACAACCACTTGACTTATACAAGCACGGGAGGCGGTTAAGCCATGTCATGAACCACCATCGCATTGCACAACATAAGGAGACCAAGGGTGCACACCTTGCAACAAAGACTCGTTACCCTCATCTACATCTGCAACTTGTGCATTTCCCTCTGGCCTCTTATTTGTCACTCCTTGATTTTGGGGACACTCACAATCTTTGTGTCCTTCTCCAGACTGGAAACACATTCCATGGAAACCTCCTCTTCTCGGTCCTTGTCCTCTTCCTCTTCCTCTTCGATCTCCATTCTTTTGATTGTGAGGATGATAGTAATTATTTCCCCTCTCATTCAGATTTCTACTAGAGTCATCATTCTTCTTTTTATCTTCATTTTGGTCTTGATAAGACTATCCACTAGGCTTTCCACCACAACCTCTCCCATTTTTCTTTCTCTAAAACTTCTTGTTCGGTTTTTATTCTACCTTAAAAGAAAATTGATATGCATCTTCAATGGTAGACATTCTTACCATTATCAGATCCTCTTGAATACTTGGCCTCAACCCATTTATGTAACAAGCAACCTTCTCCTTATTGGCTTCATAATGACACATTTTAATAAGGACTCAATAGAACTCTTATGTATACTCCTGGACAAATCTTCTTGCTTTCTTCAACCCTTGCATTTTCTTCATCAAATCGTTCTCATAGTCAATAGGGATGAATTGTCTCTTCAATTTGTGTACCATTCAATCTCATCTTGTTATCTTCTCCTTCCCTCTTCTATTTCTCTCCAACTCAACCTCTTTCCACCAAATTTTAGCATGACCTTTCAGCTTGGCCTTTGCAAATATGATCCTCTTAGGATCTTCTACTTCATATTCAAAGTACTCTTCTATATCATTAATACAATCGATCAACTCTTCTAGATTAATATTTACAGAAAAATGTGAAAACTTCAATTTTTGGTCTCTTTCCAATCTTGGAAATTGCCCTTAAAACCTAACCTCATCAAGATCTTTGGTCATTTCTTATTATTCTTTAAATTGTCGTTCTTCTTCAAATTCATCATCACTTTCATCTCTTTCCCTAATATTGGCTCCTCTATGCAACTCCTCTTGCAGTACTTACACTTCTCTCTGGAGGGCTCTAAAACCCTTTTTTGCTCTCACTTCGTATTGTCCTTGTTACCAAACACACTAACTAGGTTGGTGGCAGTAATATCAGTATATCACTTTGATGATCAGTTTTGGCTTATGTATTATTGGTTATATTGGCATCATCATATTCATGTTTCAGTATTAACACTTCAGTATTAACATCTTTGATCACTGTATACAATATTGGTGATATTGACATTGGCATTATGATCAGGTTATGATCAGTGTTACTCATACAGTTTGATTATTTTTACTCACATAGTTTGATATAGTTTTTTATCATTAAGGGTAAAGGAATTCATGGATATCATGTTTCCTGATTATGATACATATCAAATCAGTTGCAGCTTAAGCTTGAGACATTATTGGCACTTCTCATAATTTGAAAATGTGGCATTGAAATAAGTTAATAGAATGAAGGTGTTTATCTTGATCATGTCAAAATGGTTAATGTGCTAGGAAGGCCTTTTGGTTGACCCCCTAGCAGCATTTTTTGATTCATAATGTGCTTTGATTAAAATGTGGTAATGTGTTTACCACATCACCGAGCATCATCATAAGTGGAAATTAAATGCACATTAATGGCATCGGTAACTATGTCATTCTTATCGGCATTAAACAAAGAATGTAGTTTATTGAATCGGCATGTAATTTGGGTTTATTGTATACCATATCTCTTTTGAGCTAGGGCACCGCCCATGAAGTGCATGGTATTGTTTCATTTCTTAGAACGGTTGCAGGAATGGAATGTTGATGTGGAGGAAGGGATATTAAGCATTTAATGAGAAACAATGAACTGCATAATGAAATTATACAAGTGACTTATTTCAGTTATGTTCTTAATCAATTTTTGGTTAGTCTATGTTTATGTTTTTCATAATGTGACTTTCATGTCATAGCATAGTGTATGTTGCAGCAATGGGTCACCTTCTTATGTTTATTATCCATATTTTTTCCTTCTTCGTAGGTCAATGTTAGAAACACAAAGGTTTAGCATGATTGTTTTCTTATAATTTCATTCTTTTTATATAACTATTATTGTTTCTTCATGTATGTATTTGAAAGCTTTATGGGGTTTGTCACAGTTAAACTCATGTATGATAGAATTTGTTATTGTATGACTGATTATTCAAATGTAGTGTCAGTTTTTGTTTTTGTGTATGTCGATTCCTTGTATATCATTGGTTCATTTGTCATTTGACATGCATTTTTTTTGTTTATAGCATGTCATAGTCATATGTTTACATTCAAAGCACACTGCATTCAAAACACTTTGCATTCACATTTGAAGCACATTGTTTTTTAGGCTCATTGTGTACATTCAGTACTTTGTCTTTAAACCCTAGTCAAGGGTTAGTATTTCAGTTTATATGTTACATACAAGCCATTATGTGTATGTCATTGATTTTGTTCATAGTGCACTTTGTATTGTCATGTTGCAGTTTCGGTTGTGCTTATGATATGGTGTCGAGCATGATGCATGTATAAACCAAAGCATGTTTTTTCTTGAGAATACATTAACCATTTATGGTAACAGAGTTAATCAGAGGGATCATTAAATTTGGTATTTTTTATTAAATTGATATTTTGATGGTGCATATTATATGACAGTGAATATTTCAGTTTATACAAATAGGGATTAAAAGGAAAGTCATTGAACTATATTTTATTTATCAGAATATTCATGTGATTATAATAGATATACATATATTTGACAAAGATATCTTTATCTTTATATAATTTGTTGACGGAAACACCAAGGCATGACGTGATACATGTTGTTACCATTTAAAGGAATCAATTTTTAATTAGTTTGATATCAGTATTTTGAAAATGAGTTCTCCAGTGATACCTATATATTGAATAGAGGCAGATTATTTTGATATAGAGACAGAGAAGAGATATTGGGTTTTCATTGATCATATTTGTAGTATTTGTACACAATCAATTTGACAGAAATCCCTGATTTGTATAGGGTCTATAATTGTTATGTTATACATTGTTAGATGCAAAGACATGTATTGTAATTAACAATGTATGGGATAGAATTATAGGTTCTACATGATAACAAGATTTTTTGATCTCTGTATGTAAGAAAGTTGAAAACTGTAGAAAGGCCAATGAGGAATATAAGACTATCAGTGAGATAGAGTTTTTTAATGAGACAGTTGTATAGCCAATGAGGCAGTATAAATGATATTTATATTAAGGCAGTGAGGCATTTTGACAGGTTTTTTACTCGAAGGGTTTTCAACTCAGGAAATATCTTGTGTTATTCTCTTATGTGTTGATCTTATCTCTATCTCATTATTTCATTTTTCATAATTGAATTGTTTTAATATCTGGCTTTAAAAATTGATACATTGTTTTTAATATCACTAATTCACCCCCCTCCCTCCTCAGTGATAATCGTACTCCAACACCCTCTTCTGTCACACCCACAACTCTTCCACCGCGGTTCCTTCGTGGAGGCATATTTTGCACTTATCTCTCAAACCCACAATAACAGTCCTAGTGCAAACTACCTCATGTTTGAAAATCTATCTACAAACTCAAGAACTACTCTAATACTACTTGATGAAGGGTACTCCCCTTACTGAACTAAACACACACAGCACAACAGAGAACTAAATAGAAAATTGCAAGAACCGAGCAATTGCGAGAACAAAAATACTTGCTTTCCATTATCTTCAATGAAATGACATCACAATATTCATAAAATAACATGCTACAACCACATGGACATTTTCATTACAATAATATACAAGCCAGGGCCACCATATGCACCATAAAAACTACCACTGATAACCCTATTTGTCTTCTTTATATTGGGAAGTTTAACCGCCCTAGAACGTTCTAGAGGTCGACCACCTTTATATTATTTTTCCTTACATTGGAATATATCGATAATATGCCCCAAAATGGGTTTCCGCACTCATTGAAGTATTTGAAGGATTTTATTTTTTCTCCTAAAGTAGCGAAACTTCTTGGGGCCATATCTTGTGAATTGTGCACCTAATTAGCTATTATAACCACTTTTCATAAACCTCTCAAAGTATTGTACAACTTCAATTGTGAAGCATTGTCTTGGAAAAAGTTTGACCCCCTTTTGGAGCCCCTAAAGCCTTCAAAATTGAGTTCAAATTTTTTGTACCACCCCACCCAAATAGAAAATTTCATATCTTCAAAACCAGATTTGATCTTTCCATGAAACCTTATTGGCATTGCTGATATATCCAAAATGAATCTCCATGAAAGTAATTGGAACAATCTATGTTCAATGAAAACTTTCTAAAATAATAACCTTGCCCAAAATAGCCCTTATTGAGAACCTAGACAATATTTTTGGGTGATGCAAGATTTCTCTTACACCCTTGATGCTCCTGCATCAAAATATATACATCATAAATATCCATTTTAAATATCAATCATAGTCCATATCATAAACATATACATCATAGTCTCATCAATGCATTATACATACATAATCACATGTCATGCATACATAATCACATGTCTTGCATATCATATTGTACCATTCTAAAAATTTAGCACCTCTAATTGGATGGTCAATTAGGCCCCATTTTGGGAATTTTGAGATTTCGTGTTCATTATGATTGATCCAACTACCTATTTCTTCCCGGTTTGGCATCTTCTCTATCTTCTCGGCTTCCCATTAGAATTATTTTTTTTTTCGTAGGAACAAAATGCGGAATGGGCCCAAATTTGAATTGGGTCCCCGTTGTGGTGTTTGGATGGAAAAATTAGATATCATTGTTGGTCTGGTTTAATTTTGAATCCCTAAATGTGTGATGGGGTATATAAACAAGCTATCTCTCCTCATTTTTGTATCCATTATCCAAAATCTATTATTGAGAACCAAGAATCAATGATAAGAGATCACACTCAAGATTTTGCATTCAAGCAATCAAGAGAACTCAAGGTTTGAACACAACCATCCAAGATCTAGTCTCTCTTCAAGCATCCAAATAAATTTGAAGGAAATCTTCTCCATTGAAGCAAGCTTCTCTCCTATGATGGCCAAGTAGAGGGTTTCTCAAGAAAGAAAGAAGATCATTTTAATAAATACACTTTGAATGTTGAGAGGGAGGTGAATCAAAATAAATCAAATTTACTTAAAATACTCAGTCCATAAAGTAAATAACTTCACAAATTAATCAATCAACAAAGATTCTAAAACTCTAGCACATGAACACAAAGATTTTATATGTGGAAAACTCAACTAAGAAAAACCATGGTGAGTATTTCCCCACAAAGATAGATCACTGATGTATGTATATCAATTACATAGAAGATAAGAGCTCACTGCTATAGAAAGGCTCACCACCTTTAAATCAACAATATAGAAAACAGCCCACTACTCTTGGACTTACATATAGAGGCTCACTACTAGAGTAGTGATGCAGTCAAGGATGGAGAAACCTCAAAGAGATCGGTCCAACCCTTGTAGAAAACATACACAATGGTAGAAAAAAATAGGTAAAAACAAGAGATTCATATTCTTATTATCATCGAAAATGATTTACAACAAATCTGCAATATGTTTCACATGTCAATAATACATGCCAAGCACACGGGATTACACTAAAAACCCTCCAAATAATTTCCAAGCTACGTGAAATAATCTTATGAGTTCATCATGCCCCTTAGGAACAAGTCCATAAGCTTATAAATAAATTGCAATCATCATTTGACCTCGAAAAGGTTACATTCCCCAAGAAATGAGTAAATGCATTACACTTAAATAGGTCAAGACCCAAATCTTAAAGAAAAATCTCCAATGAAATATTTAAGTGAAGCGATCACATAACAAAGTCGGCCTCTAACTTAATAATGAACTAGCACAATCGCACCCGTAAAAACCAACCGGAAGATTGGAAACCGATTGAAAAACCCAACCACCAACGGGGAAATGAAGAATAGGACAAATACGCAAAGAATCTGTCATAACTTCCGTGCAATAAAACCAAATGAGTTTCAATCATAGGATAAGCTCAAAGACAAAGCCAAGAACACGATGTGACGACTGCACCCAAAAATAACAAGCACAGACTGACCGCCACCAAAAACACCAAAACTGCCTAACTGGAACATAATAGAAAACAAATTAAAGGAAATATTTTTGTTTGATGCGAGATTGCCAAGATCCTTAGATGCTCGTACATCAAACACCCCAGGTAAAAGAAAATGTTTTATAAGAGAATCTTATGAATATTTGACAAGCCTTGGAACATAAATCCCATGCTTTTTTTAAATCCAAACATCCTCTTTATCTGCAACTCTCTGCCTCTTCACCTCTGCACTCTCCTTTGTCATATCCATAAACTTAATCCTCTTTGTACTCACTTCATCATACCTTATATCAACACCAAATATCATATCACTACTTCCTCCCTTTTTCATAACCAATCTACCTTTGTTAAAAACCCTCATCTGTTCAGTAACAAAAGTCATTTATTTCTCCACTTTACCCTTCTTACAATCAAATACTGACTTGCCTTCATCAGATCTACCTGAAAGATCCTTCTTCTGATCTATACTAACCTCTGTAGTTTGCTTCTCTGAAACAATAACTCGTCATCATACTCAAATTCCTTACACTTCCTGCTTCTACTTCCTTCAAAGGAACTAGAGTAACCTTTTGTCCATCCTTCTCTATTGTGACCAAATCTCTTCTACAATAATGAATAGCTCCTCTATGAAATAGCCAAGGTCTTTCTAATAGAACATGACAAGCACTCATAGATACCACATCACATAATACTTCATCTTTGTAAGGTCCAATATTGAAGTTAACTAAACAGTGCTCTCTCACCTCCACCATATGACCATCTGAAAACCAACTTATCCCATAAGGAAAAGGATTTTTAAGCCTCTTCAATCCTAGCTTCTTCACCATCTCTTATGATACCATGTTGTCAGTACTACCACTATCCATAACAACTTTACAATATTTACCTCTTAATTTACAAAAAATCCTAAACAAATTCATCCTTTGTGAAGGTTCAACTTCCCTCTTACTCAACATAACTCTCCTAAGAATAAGAGACTCTCCTATCTCAGGTTCAGCTTTATTTTCCACAACTTCACCAGTAGTTTGTTCCTCGTGTCCCACAAGATTATGTTTACCCATGTTCTTACTAGATCCTTCATAACATTGAAAAGCATGTTCGCATAACTGATGTAGTGTATGTTTTGATGTTGAACTTGTTGGTGTTTTAAAATGTTTTATGCTTTATAAGCTACCAATATACCTTTAGATGGATTTTGAAGAATGGTTAGTTCCAAATATGGAAAAATCTAAGGTAACTGGACCAACTATAGGGACAAGACTGACCTCTGCACTTTTGGTTCTGCAAGACCAATGTGGGTACACCTAATCCAGCTCAATATACAACACTTTATAACTCTCTCTGGATTTAAACAGGAGAAAATGATAAGAAAGTACTAAATGGTAACCACCCATTCATCGACTCTCAATTACCATGAAGAACATACAACCCACAACCAAAAACTCAAAAGATCTTGAGATGGTTTTGATTTAAACTTTGAAAAATATAGCCAAACCCAATCAAACATGTATCACTATATAAGGTACTAATTCTTAATACGTGCTTTATCCATAGGGAAATATCTCTAATGCAGATGCAGGACACAGAAACCAACTATTGTCAAAGATTCAAAGCCATAAATACAAGTAACCCATACCAAAAGCTTCTTATAAAATCCTTGTGCAAACCAAATGAACCTATGTCTTATCCAGAGCAATATTTAATTTGATCCTTGATCAAAACTAAGGAATAACAACATAGACATAGATAAACTCTATGCAATGAATCAGAAAATTCACAACTCAAGAAATAGGCACAAAGGAGAGACTTGAATTTGGAATATATATATATATATATATATATATA